>CM060947.1:196722898-196755398 GCA_030765055.1 Mantis religiosa
CTCCCTCCCTCTCCCCCTCTCCCTCTCCCTCTCCCTCTCCCTCTCCCTCTCCCTCTCCCTCTCCCTCTCCCTCTCCCTCTCCCTCTCCCTCTCCCTCTCCCTCTCTCTCTCTCTCTCACACACACACACACACTTTCACACAATGCCTGTTCGGGAGTCCAGTGAAGCTCAAACAGAACGTTTCTTGTAATAATGATTAGGATTACTACGGAGGGGATTTGGCAGTGAAACCTATGGTTTATTGTACCTAAGTCCTAAGTGGGGCAACCCCGGGAGAAAGGATGAGGTAAGAGGAGACAGAGGGTGGCCGACCCAAGGCTTCGAGACACCCGCCGATACTACTACCCTGAAAGAGAGCACCGGATGAGAGATGGTGTGAAATGATAATGGAGATGAAATGGAGTGACAGAAATTACCGGGAATATAATTACCCTACCCAGAATTCACCTGGTGACCCAGGAAAACCCCGAAAAACCCCTGGTCAGGTAGGACGGTCATGGGAATTGAACCCGGACCTCCCGAATGCGGGCCACAGACGAAACCGCCTGAGCCATCCCGCTCGATTTCTTGTAAAATATACATACCAAAATTTTGGGTGGAATACCCTGCTCCATGTACCTACTGTAGTTAAGTGGTAGTTAATGTAAAACGCAAACGCCACATTTTTCATTAAACATTTAATGTCACTCCAAAGCAGTTTCATTACAGGATTCCAATGAACATTTTAAATGTGTGAAAATCATAAGCAATAAAACAAAGCTAGTTTTTCTTTTTTCGACTCCTCCTTTCTTTCGAATGCGTTACGTTCTGCAATCACAGAACTAATGAGAGTCATGTCAACATATAACAGAACTAGTGCACCTGCCATCAAAATTAAATGAGCCAAGTACTCGCAATATAAACACGCGGTCTCAAACAGCGGAGAAAACATTTAACATAAAACAAGTCTGCGTGGCCAAATCAGCTCCGCAATCCTGTTAAATGGTCGTCGAAATCCCGCAATTTTCCATGTAAAATTTTTCCCATTATAGTAAACAAATATATTATTGGACTTCGAATTTACGAACCATCCGTCTACACACTACAGAAGATCACAGTGACATTATTATTATTATTATTATTATTATTATTATTATTATTATTATTATTATTATTATTATTATTATTATTATTATTATTATTATTATTATTATTATTATTATTATTATTATTATTATTATTATTATTATTATTATTATTATTATTATTATTATTATTATTATTATTATTATTATTATTATTATTATTATTATTATTATTATTATTATTATTATTATTATTATTATTATTATTATTATTATTATTATTATTATTATTATTATTATTATTATTATTATTATTATTATTATTATTATTATTATTATTATTATTATTATTACTATTATTACTATTATTACTATTATTACTATTATTACTATTATTACTATTATTACTATTATTACTATTATTACTATTATTACTATTATTACTATTATTACTATTATTACTATTATTACTATTATTACTATTATTACTATTATTACTATTATTACTATTATTACTATTATTACTATTATTACTATTATTACTATTATTACTATTATTACTATTATTGTTATTGTTATTGTTATTGTTATTATTATTGTTATTATTATTATTATTATTATTATTATTATTATTATTATTATTATTATTATTATTATTATTATTATTATTATTATTATTATTATTATTATTATTAAATGATACATCGGACAAGGCCTACCAATCCAACTGCCGGCCTTACATACAGAGGTTGCCGTAATCCATCCGATTCGAGGATGCCATGTAGTCGGCATCATGCGTCCCTCTGATAGTTTTTTCGATCTAGAGTCCTCACATGCAAAATGATGTTCTATGGTCTCCAGTGCTATTCACTGGACACACATTTCGCATTTCTAGGGTGGGCTCGAACCCAATCACTTTCCGTGGCCGGATATCGGAGCACCAGACACCAAAAATACATGCATCATTGCTTTTGATTTTGTAAAGCAGAAATTATACGTACATCTTACGTAGGATTATTTTTAAAAGTTAATCTGTTCGATATAAGTTTGGAAATAGGAGTACTAATGTCATTCCTGTGCTACAGCTGTGATAACAAAAATCATATTTTATAACTGCTTACTTAAGATCCACTAGAATTACCGCTGGATGGGATAAACGGTTTTTCACTCCAATATTGATTGCTAAACTATCTATATTTGAAGGGAAAATCGCTGAACCTGTGCGGCCAACCAGCAAAAATACACTTATGAACGGACAGTAATTGTACGGATAAAAGTAAGACATGCTGCTGGAGTGCGCTACCTGGCTGCGTTAATTTATTCAGTTTTTCTTCTACCCCTGGGATGAATATTTGCATACCTCTTTTGTGATTCGTTGTAATTAAAATGGAGAAATTGGTTGATGAACTCTAAAATTATGTTTTACTTATTTAACACACCATTTTTATTACATTTTGTAATCAAATTTAAGAATAGAATAAAATTATTAACAAAAAATAAGGGAGAATTGAAAGATACAAACTAGCAGATAAGGGGATGAGATGCAGATGGTTTGAGTTTGGAAGAGTTTTTACTCTATGTGGAATCTTATTATGTTATTATAATACTTTTAATTATAATGCAAACGTTTATATCAGTAGGATTTTCACATTCTTTAATTATTGGAGGCTATTATGTTGAGTTACAGTTTATCTTATACTTGATATTGTGTTACTCAGTCCAAGAATAATTCTATACAACAGTTGTATAAAATTATACAGAGCTATTCCTCTATTTAGAAGTTCAGATATTGAACTCTATAATTTTGTAAGAATTGTACATTTTGCTTATTTTAATTTATATTTTACAATATACATTCTCTTTATAATAGGATTTCAGGTAATAAATCAAGACTGGAGACGTGTGCGTTTTTCCATATACTGCAGATGAACTGTTCTGTTATCGGTTGCACATGCAAACAAAGACAGGTAGGTATAGCCTCACCATGATAACCGCCTCACTGCGAGTGGAAACAAAACAGTCGCGTTATACTACACTTTGACCTTGCGTCTGCATACACTTACAAGCCAATGTTTCATTACCTCGCAGAGTACTGCGTTACGTTGTTTTTGACGTTTGCCCATTTGATGGCCGTGTCATTCAAACTGTGTGTCCAGCTAACTTGCATCACACGTGAGCTCACATTCCTCCGGCCTTTATACATAACAGTAAGTATGATGTGCAATATGAGTGTTGGAAGTGCTTTATTACAAAATCAAGGAATGTGAAATTTGAAAAGGCGAGAGGTCTTGCTTCCCCCTCTCCGGTATTTTCGATATTCTGTTGGGTATTTCACACTATGCATTGAATACTCATGTGTTTCAATTTTTAAATAAATGTTTTAAAAAGCAATGTCGGTGAACTTATTCGGATTTCTGGTAACTAATGTCATCAGTTCAACAGCTGTAACTAATACAATGGCTTAGTAAGATTCTGTAATACAGGAGACGTTTAGACAATTGTTTGACGATTGATATCGTGACTCAAAGCGGCGTGTTTTGAAAATAATATGCACGAAAATCTATTTGTATTTTGTATAACTTTATATTGTTTATAAACCAAATGTTGTATTTTGCATAGTTATATTTTGCGTAACTTTGTATTTCACGAAGAATTTGAAGTAGGAGCCATGGAATATGAAGACCTAAGAGGCATGTAAAATTGGATTGTAGTTTACTTCCAGTCCTAGTGTATGTTTCGTATCTTACTAGAGCCATTAAATTTATGTTGGTAGACATTGGATTCCTTGGAAACGAATTCATGTTTGAGTTCTAAATCTTCTTTTGTGAATATATCATCTGAAAGACGTAAAAAAATGCATGATGGAGAAAAAACAACTGCGGTAAAATATTGGTCTGTCATTTCACTGTATATTTTGAAATTATCATTGCATGCTAAACACAATTTACATGTGTATAACTTTAGAAAGCAACATCTTATGCCATTTAACACATGGATGATTTTTATTACACACATCTTGACTTTATCTGTAATTTGAAAGCTGATAATCCATCAAATGCATCTGAATAGACTACACATTAAAATGACAATCTAGGAAAGTATTTTATAATTTCAATATTTTTAATTAGGATTGACGTAACCTTTTAATTCATCTATTTGGTCAATATCTTTAGTATACAGTCAACTAGATAGCAAATTAGAAAATAATTAACCTGTTTGTGAATGCTCATTTGAAATACAGGACCAAATGCGTGTTTTTAAAATCCGCTTGCAAGGAAATACAAGTATTCCGCTATCCTTGAATACAGCTTCTTAAAAGTTTCCATCCCAAGTAAAAACAACCGCTTCTTTTGTTTGCCAACCACAGTAACCCAAAGACAGCATTTGTGCTGGAATAAAATTACAGGTTTTCTCTGTCATGTTAAGCTATGTGTACACACAGCTTGTGTGAATCCGCATTGGTCAGACTTCCTTCTTGGAATTTTCATTCAACCCAAAAACATAGCATACACTTCATGCCACCTAAGTGATGGGGGTAGCCTTCTATTCAGAGAGATCGAGTTCGAGACTCATTTGAAACAGTTGCCTTGACCTTATTGGGATTTTCCTTCACTCTCACCCATAAGTCGCAGCTTATTAGACATTTGAGCATCATTCCATCCTTCAGGATTTCTAAAGATCTAAACTGTTAAAATAGACGATAAACGAATACGATGGTAAGGACTTGTTTCCCTACTGTTTGGTCCAGGATAACTAACCATCGGAGCAACGAATTATGTTAAGAAAAATTTTAGGACAATATTAAGTAAAATTGAAAAACAAAATCGCTTAAATAATTAATGTAGTCATATTTTACTTTGTCCGGAGTTCCTTCGTAATAATCATATTGCTGCTCAATTTATATTGTTTTGTACGGAAAAGAACTGCGCTCTATATTGAATGAGATGACAGTATTCTGTTCTCTATTGGTGGGCTTATCTTCAGACTTATATTGTTGTGTATTTTCATGCATATTTTTACTGTCCCTACTACTTAAAATAGCAAAGAAAGAGAGCACTGCATTCTACCCAAATATTGAATATAGAGATTACAAGTTTTGAGGTAAGCTAAATACAAAGATGCACTATTTCCTATTACAAGGACAAATGCAATCCTAGAAACCTTTTCGAAAATCTGTCAATTCAGTGTACTGTGTCTTATACCTGCAACAAAATGTGTAAAGGTGCAATGAAAGTTTATCTCTATTAACAAAAAGTACATAGAGGAATAAGGTATGTACTAGTGTCGCGGCGAAAAGCACAGAAATTTCGGTGCCGAGAGATAAGCGCGGCTTGAGTACACAAAGAGCCTGCAGATAAGTGACTTGCCGGCACAGATAGGATTTCACGTTTGGAAGGTTCTAGTGATATCTTGATTGAAAGAGAAAAATTGTTTTCTTATTTGTACGAGAAACCTCTCGAATTTATGAATGAGATATATAAGAGATTGTGACACGCCAGCGGACAGTTGTAAAATGGTCGCGGGAGAGGTAAGCAAAAAAAAAAGCTGTGAAGTGTTGTAACAGGAGAGTTGTAAACAGATCGCTGTTTGTTATTGTCATCGACCTTGGAATATTGTGTTGTATATGTGATGTAATGTTGTTACGTGAGAATTGAACAGTATATTCCTACGGAAATAAATAACATTTAGAATTTCGGCAAATTGGACTTTAAATTCTACGAACCCACAAAGTCACAGTATGAACCGTTTATAAAAGAGTGACTAAAAACTGATATGAATGTCATGCACCTTTATAGACATATGATGCTGGAACATCTATCTCAATTGCAAACTGTTCTTTATTCATCAAATGACGAGAGCTTCGTTTCCTCAAGCACATAAAGGTTTCCCTCTTTATTACTTCCTGGAATTCTGTGTAAAAATAAATGTCACTCAAAGTACATTAATTTTGAATTAGTTGAAGTGAGCTGCAGCTCGGCAATTAGAGATTAAAGTACGAATTGCAGCCCAACCTTAAAATGGATAAGCATGAGTTACGTCTGCAGTTTATTACCAGCAAGTTAACCGTGAAGACGGTTTGGCATCTGTTGCATAATGTGCAAGCTTTTTCAGTTGTTTTTAAGCTATATTGGTAAAACCCTGAAGCTCAAGCTTCGTTAAGTCTTACTACCTTTCTTTTTCCATTTTCTAATTTGCTTTCTAATAAATGCCTGTTCCGCCTTTCTTTCTATGTTCTTAAAAACCTTACTGCTGCATTTGGACATAATTCGCTTTTGCCTTCAAGTAATACGTCGAAAAGTTGTAGATGTGGGAGATTATTGTAGAAGGAATTATTCAGTTTGAATTGCAAATATCATGGTTCGAAAGCAGATTTAGGAAAACTTGAGTTGAAACTGAGCACATGTGTCTCAGCAGAGATGTAGATTTGAAAGACATACCATAAAAATACTAGTCGAAGATTAAATGTTACATTTAATAATATTTTACTAAAGAAGTAATACGTTTTGCTGGGATAGAAATGGTCAATATATGTTGGCCGCTACTCAGCCGTTTTCTTTATTGTTATCAAATTCTGCCGAGGGCTGTTCAATAAAGAATGATCACAATTTTTTTTAACAACCTACCTTTTACCCATCCTCGTAATTTTGATGGTCCTTCTCAAAATAGTCTCCCTTGAATGCGATGCACTTGTCCCAGTGTTTCTGCCAGTCTTCAAAGACATGCTGGAAATCATTTTTTGAGAGATCCTTCAAAATCGCCTCCGGAGCCTTCACCACTGCTTCTGATGATGGATAATGCCTCCCACGAAAGCGTTTCTTCAAAGTTAGGGAATAAAAAAAGTCACATGGGGCTAAATCCGGACTTAGGGAGGGGTGAGAGATTTACTTCACGTTGATTATTGCAAGATATTCAGCAACAACATTGGCAATATGCGGTCGCACATTATCGTGGTGCAGCATCCAGCCTGCTTCATGGAAATGTGGTCTTTTGCGTCTGATATGGACTTTTAATGTTTTCAGGACGACCCTGTAGTATTGTCCAGTTACTGATGTGTGTGCAGGTACAACATGCCGATAAACCATTCCATGAATATCAAAGAATGAGATGACCATAACATTCCCAGCAGAAGCAACCACTTTTGCTTTTGGAGGGATTGGTGATGAAGGAGATTTCCACACTGAACTTTGCTATTTGCTCTCAGGATCAAAATGATATAGCCAAGTTTCATCAGCAGTGATTACGTTTGAAAGAATCTCCGGATCTTCCTCTAACATCAACTTTAACTGCATGTTACCTCCATTGCAGCGGTAGGCGATACTGAACATGTCTGAACTTGCCTGGTTCTCAAAGGAGCGAACCAAGAGTACCAACAATGAAACTAGTACGGCATGTTTGTTTCACATTAAGCTAAACAGAATATAAGATTGAATTTTAGTGTGAAAAATTATGTCCGTAAAAAATTATGATCATTCTTTATTGAACAGCCCTTGTATTAGATCTGAAAATAGTTCCTTGGTTGAAGGTATTATGCGTGAACAAATAAAGGCGATGTGTTGATGGGAGACATAAATGATGGTTTTATGGTTTCCAAGCCTGTGGAGGTGTATGAAACAGTTGCAACTGCAGTAAAAATTCTCCAAGTAAATAAAATTCCAGCCAAACACTCTTAAGAAACAATTAAAAATAACCTTTGGATATGGAAAAATTGATGAAATGTAAAAAACAACTAACTTTTCCAAGGCATCCCTTGGTTTTTAATACATTTAAAAGCAAATGTTTTGCCTTCTTTTACGCCCACATAAATTTGTTATTCTTTAAGCCAAACATATCACTTCATGGTTGGTGAGATATGACCATTAAAACACAATTATGGCAAACCTTTTCAGGCTCTCTCCACTGGTAAGGGAACAAAGCTGCCGACAGATACTACCAAAAGCCTTATCTCAAAAAGGAGTAGCATATCTTTGTTTCTTTAAACAAAAAGGATCCTACTATTTTCTAACACTTATCGCACACCACACTCCAATTTTCATAGTGAGGCGTTTCACACAATAATATAGGTTTTTCTGAAACGCAATCTCTACTGCTTTCACATTAATTTGTAGCGTCAGTTTCTTTATCATTTTCGAGGCGATCGCTCTAAACTGGCAGCGATTTATAACACCACTGTAGAATGTTTATTGTCTAACACCGAATTCGAAGCTTCAAATCCATTAATTATCGTGTGAAATGCCTTACTAGGACATGAAAATTGGAATGCTAGAACTGCTAGACAAATAATACGACCTATATTTTTAATGAAACAATTAGAGATATGCTGGCTGTTTGTGAAGTAGGAATTATAATACGCCTATGCCGGCAACATTTCGTCGGCAACTTTTGGTGATACCTCGGGCACATCTATTAAGTATCCAGTCATTCAGAGTGTACTTTATGGATCGAAATGGCAGTTCATTCCTTAAGTAAAGTTACTAAAGGCCCAATCATTTAGGGTAATATTTCATGGATAGTTTTGGTAGCTATAAACATTTATTAGATGTTCAGGTATTTAGGGTATTTTCAGGGTAGTGTTAGTTATTACTCCTTAGGCACAGTTGCTAAATGTCCAGCCATTTAGTGTATCATTGGTTTATGTATATTACCTGGACACAAGCAACCATGAGAGAGAGAGAGAGACAGAGAGAGAGAGAGAGAGAGAGAGAGAGAGAGAGAGAGAGAGAAGAAAGAGAAAATAAAAGGAGTAACATATTCACTAGACCTCATACACGTCTTAATATACATCTTAAAACCCTTTAATTAAACTTTTATTTTTATTGAGCTTTTTATTAACCTCATTCCATCTGATTGTTATAATGATTTCCAATCAGAGAGCGAATGAAATACGATACAACTACATGTACTTAATAGTCAATATTTTGCAAGTAACTGTAATGAGTCAAACATCACATTATACTTGTAGCAGTATCAACTAGGCAGTACCAGTATCCAGTAGGCATTCAAAAAAAGAAGACGAGAGATGATATATAAAATGGCGGACAAGAAGTGATACAGAAAACTGTAAAAGGTAATCTTATGTACATATTGCAGTGTAAATAAATAATTTAAATATTGATTAATTATATTAAATGTTGATTACCGTCAAGGAGTTAAAACGGTAACATTGGTGGCCCCGACGTAGCAGTAGGCATTGAGAAAAAGAAGACGATAGACGATATATAAAATGGAGAACAAAAAATGATACAGAAAACTGTAAAAGATAATCTTATGTACATACCGCAGTGTAAATAAGTAATTTAAATATTGATTAATTATATTAAATGTTGATTACCGTCAAGGAAACCGGTAACATTGAAAAAGTTTAGTTTTTCGTCTATAAGATAAAACGTGCAAGTTTTGCTGAATACAAAATGGATTTTAACATAATTGCGGACATCCGAGCGGGACTGAAGGATATCATGTAATGTGTTTGTCCTTAAGGTGGGTCCCACTACACAAAGGAAAGACAAAACGGAAGTGCAAATATACCACTTCTTACCTCCCCCAGGCAAATGGAAAAAATAGAACAGCAACATCGTATCCTCAAAGCAACAATCAGGGCACACAAGAAGCCCAGATGCACTCAGAGCTTACCAACAATTCTACTTGGTCTACGAACAGCCATTCGAGAAGACTCCAACTACTCACTTGCGGAAATTATGTATGGAACCACCATCAGACTTCCTGGAGTGTTTTTCGAACACTCAGTGGAGTTACAATGCAATCTAGATACCTTTTTAACCCAACTCCGGGATCACATAAAACATCTAAACCCGTTAAACCCAGGACTGTGACATCCAGATCTACATTTATTCATAAATACCTAGTTCACATGTGTTCCTGAGGACTGAAAGTTAAAACAATCCCTCGAGCTACCTTATGAGGGACCGTTCCTAGTGGTGAAGAGGCAGGGCAAATATTTCACCAACCGTATCAAGGGTAAAGATATTAATGTACCCATTGATAGACTCAAACCTGCTTATATATTAGTGGATGGAGAAACAGAACAAGATACAGTGAAGAATCCTAATCTACATCCCACCAAGTTTCCTGTTTCCGAAAAGTACCACAACAACCAGAAGCAGGAAAATACTTTCCCGGGCAGTGAAAATGAAATGAAATGTGCAGTGTTTAACGCCCGCTTTTACTACATACGGCACCGCAGGCGATGACACTGATGATACATGAGATGAAGATGGAACACCGGTGGAATGACATGGCGGGGGAACCGGAGATCCCGGAGAAAACCCGCCCCAGCGCCGTGTTGTCCACCACCAATCTCACTTTGCGGTCGCCTGGAATCGAACCCGAGCCGCCTTGGTGAGAGCCAAGAGGTGTAACCACTGAGCCACGGCGCGGCCAGGGCAGTGAACGAGTCAAGAGTACACGTAGTGGTAGGGTGATAAGATTTTCTACCAGTAATCCGGACAGAATTCAATTCATGACTTCTTAGGCTAGGTTAGGTTAGTTAATTTTTTCATGCATGGTTTATAAAAACTGTATCCTCTGTTAACTTAGTTACTGGCAGGAGAGAAACGAAAACTGTAAAAGGTAATCTTATGTACATACTGCAGTGTAAATAAATAATTTAAATATTGATTAATTATATTAAATGTTGATTACCGTTCAAGGATTTAAAACGGTAACATTGGTGGCGCCGACGTAGCAGTAGACATTGAAAAAAAGAAGACGAGGGACGATATATAAACTGGAGGACAAGAAATGATACAGAAAACTGTAAAAGATAATCTTATGTACATACTGCAGTAAATAAATAATTTAAATATTGATTAATTATATTAAATGTTGATTATCTTTTACCTGTATCAGTTCTTGACCTCCAGTTTATATATCGTCTATCGTCTTCTGTTTTTCAATGCCTACTGGATACTGCTACTGCCTACTTGATACTGTTCACAGATGCATCACACAAACGCATTCACATAGGACTTTTTCTGCAAACTTGCAGAGCGACACCAATACACGATCTTATGCAGAAGAACGCCACTTTCGAAAAGTTCTCACTTCCTACCTTCTTATGTTTCCATAGTTAACCATCCATTTATCTTTTATTGGCCAACGTCACTATATTACGCAAAAACACTCTGAAAACTGCCAATCCTGATATTACATAAAATCTAACTTGTGTTGAATCATTCCATAGCCTACCTAATTTCACATTTCTACTTTTACATAAATTACCATTTCCATAACTATTCAAAATACTTTTTTTGTTTAAAAATAATGTAAACCAAAACATGAAATAACTGCCACAAATGCCTCCATTCAAAATTTATGGATGAGTTATCCTTACAATAATCAAATTAATAATTATTTATAAATTCTGAATGTAGCCTCTGTATGATAACTATTAATGATAACAATGGTTAATAAATTAACAATGGATCAAATATAGAAAGAGATATAACAAACATAGTTCAAAAATGAATATCAATATTAAAAATTGTACAACAATGTAAAACACTTTCAAATCAGCGATAGACTTTTAAATATTGAATTAACTTTTGACATTCTTGACATATATACAATTATTTACAAAAGAGTTTTCGTATTTCTGTCTTATGTAAGGTGATTCGCTCACCTGATTAATTTTTCATATTGTCCTATGTCAAACTCGTCGTTTACTATGTCGTCATGACTCATTTTGGCGTGTCTGGAATAGTTCACGTAATGATTTTCGTTATGTTGGTAATCCTGATTTTTAAGCTTTCTCTCGGGTGCCTCGCCCTGTAGAGTTCTCTAAATACAATCGTCATTGGCAGCGATTTTATGTCGTGATTTCAGATCGTTAACCTCTCCGCGATTTGTGCGCATGTTCTGATACTGTTATGAGGTTAAGTTTGGTAAATATTTATATCGTCGCCTGGAATTTATCAACTTTGCTTCATGCAACGTTTCATATGAGTAGCCAGTGCAGTCTGGATTAGTTAAGTGTTTCTGTGTGAACATATTTTGTACATGTTACAATTCATATCAAGATTTTGTTTGTTTGCATCTGCAAGATTCATCCTTTCGTAAACATTGGTATTATTACATTCATTGTTTGGTAAGTAAACATATGTTTCACTTTTATATACAACTACATTTTGTGTTTCCTCTACATGTTCTTTCTCACTAATTCCTGATTCTTCATCTATTTGTGATACTATTTTACCATTACTTAATCTCTTTACACTTTCTTTTCTATTACTCATTTCTACTTCTTTTACCTGTGATCTTACTTCTAACTTCTTATCATATTCATCTTTATTCTGACCTACACTGTGTACTAATATTTCTTTATCTCCCCTACATACTTTCTTACTTGATTCTGATTCTGTATCATATTATTAGCAAAACTCTAGTTTGGTTTCTGAGATACATTGGCATAGCCATCTCTTATACATTGTGCCAATCTAGCTTCCAAACTATTTATATTTTGATGTACTCTAACCTCCAAAATATTCATATTTTGAGTTAATCTAACCTCCAAATTCATCATTTGCGGTAACGTCTCTAACGTCATCTCATTGTCTTTACCGTTTATACTTCCATCCCAACTTCTTTTTCTACTTCTTTACTCTTATCTACTTCGTTGCTACTCTCCATCTTTCTAACTATATTCTGATTTCTCAATAACATAAATACTACTTCAACAAAAATAAAATTTCTATTGTCTTTCACTCTTACTTGATATAATTTTCTTCTCTCACCCTTCCTTTTTGCTCCCTCGTAAACGTAGTTCCAAATTGCGACGATTTTCTCCTTCCACGACTTGATGTACTTCTCTCACTCCTATTCGAGTTTCTTCTTTCACGACGTGATTTTCCTCCTTTGCTCCTATTTGGGCCCGGCGATGGGCGCCATTTTGCAACAGAAAATTTGCAAAAGGCGTGATGGAAGATGCTGATTATTAGTTTCTCACCTTTGGTGTCCATCTTGTAGAAATCTGGTAGTTTCCCCGGCAGCTCTGGATCTGCAATCACCCCAGTGGCTCTGGAGCGATGAGATGTTCTCTCGGGCGTAGTATTGGAGCAGAGGAATGATAAGTTCTACTGTTGAATAATTAATCATTTATACTTCCACTTCAAAGTAGAATATTTAATTCCGCATAAATATTTCTTTGTGCTTTTACACAATTTTAAATACAATTTAAAAGTTTTTATTAACGGCGAATGATGCAACGACTGTTTCTTAATAGCGCACACGCATCTTTGATGCATCATACAAATGCATACATAGGATCTTTTCTGCAAACTTGCAGAGCGACACCAATACACGTCTTGCCTCGACGGTGATCTTATGCAGAAGAACGCCACTTTCGAAAGATTCTCTAACTTCCTACCTTCTTATGTTGCCATAGTTACCCACTCATTTATTTTTTATTGGTCAACGTCACTATATTACGCAAAAACACTCTGAAAATTAATAAAATGTTGTTTCCGGGGTTGAAGGCCGTGGTCTAGACGATGAAAACATATCTGACGTTTCGCCCGGCATCTTTAGAGATTAAGTCTTGTCTGTTCACAACAAGATCTTGTCTAGCTGTGAACAGATAAGACTTAGAATCTCTGAAGATGCCCGACGGAGTTACAGGCGAAACGTCAGATATGTTTTCATCGTCTAAACCACGGCCTTCATCCCCGGTAACAACATTCTATTGGATTAACGCCGGCCGCGAAAGCCTAAACTTGTACTCTGAAAACTGCCAATCCTACTGCCAATCCTAGGCCATAGCCTACCTAATTTCACATTTCTATTTTTACATAATGTACCATTTCCATAACTATTGAAAATACATTTTTTGTTTTAAATCATTTAAACCAAAACATGAAATAACTGCCACAAAATTTAATATAACGGAATATTTTGAAAACGGTTAGCTCAACAAAAACGTCGACGCACTCCGTGTGGTTTAATTTAAGCTACATTTACTGTGTTAAGATTTTGTCTATCTCTTACGGTTTACCAATCACATAAGTCATCCAGAATGAAGCGGACTTCAGAGGGCTTACTAGAAAATTCAATATATATTTCATTAGTTACGAAAATATCTCAACGCATGGCTTTTAATAAAAATTGTTAAAACCCAAAATTTCCAAACAAATTCCATGTAAACGGTAGCTTGGGGAATTTTTTTGAAAATCACTCGTATCCTTAAAAAATAAAAAACTTAAATACCATGTTTCGTGTTCAACTGACTTCATTATTTTAGTTATGCTTACGGACACACGCGGGCGTTTTTATCCATTTCTTTTTTCGTATTCAGGGGACCTCAAAATGTACATTTCAGTGAAATATCGGTATCGAATTTTTTAGGGAATGCAATACCTTCTTTACCTACTATGTATATGGTAGAGAAAGAAAACAGCGCACGTATAGGTAGGTGCTATTTAATGTCAACATTTCGTAAATATATTTTACATAGCTATATATTTAGACTGTCGTGTCTATACGACCTGCTTGTAGCAGCTATTAATTAAAGGGATGTCGCATACATGACTGCAAAAGGATCCTCATTAATCACGCAATATAAATACCAATATATTTCCTGAACACCAGGAAACAAGCATGTTCGATAAAATGCTGTTTGTTACATTTTTAACAAATAATAACTGTCCCGAGGTAAATAGAGTTTTCTCCACTCTTTCTGAAACAGTGAAATATCGTTCAGACATCGCCTTCCATGTATTATCGGTAGTGACGCACTCAAGATCACGTTATCGAGGAGTCCTGCCCACTGTGAACCAATGATGCAGGGTTCATTTTCATAAGGAGACTGTACCTACGTATTTCCGGAAGAGAGAGAGAGACAGAAACAGCGGTGTCATTGACACTGGCAAAGAACTCACTACTCCGGTCAGGGAATGTAATGCCAGCATGAGACCGTGTGCCTTCCTATCATGTGTTGTTTACCTCAAACTGCGGTCATTTCACACTGTCACTTTGGGTACACCCCTGCATCTGACCATTGTCTTTAAATGGGGCTTGCTATACCCCTGCACAAGACTTCGTATATATTATAATGCTATGTCTACCACACTAAGGACCTACTTGTTAAGTACACCCCTGCACTGTGCCAGACTAATTCAACATGTTTGCAACAACTAGCTCATTAGGTACACCCCTGCACCAGACAAGTCATTACCATAAGGCCGTATTTACATCATACCTTTTAGCATTCAGTTCCTTAATCCTATCGGTTCAGTGTTTTGCTAGAACTCATGGACGCAGAAGTGCGTGATACATATTGAGGGAAGATAGGTGTCGATAAAGGAGTTTCAATGCGTGTATAAGATATGACGTGGGAGTCGAATTTTGTTTTCCCATAATACAAATGAAATTGGTGATACTTGTAGAAAAGTAATTCCAGTGCGTATAAAGCGTATGATAGGAGATTTAAATATCGTTTTCCCTTAATATAAATAAATTTGGTGGTAGAGGTATGGTTATTCCAGAGCACAACAGAACTTTAAGTAGGAAGGCAATCCTTTTTCCAAAGCATAAATGGCAATAAAATTCGTGGTAATGGCAAAACAATTATTTTCAATGCCTAATTGGAATTTAAAATGAGAATAAAATATATTTACATAATACAGATCAAGATAAAAGCATTTTAAACGCTTTTACAGGACATGGAGTAGGTATAAAATATTACTTTTCTATTATATAAATAGTTGTTGGATTTGATAAAACCGCAATAGCAATGTTTGTAGAGGGTAATGATGTAAGAGAAATAATTTCCTTCATATTGTAAATCCCTATATAATGTATTTGTGGGGAAGTAATTTCAATGCGCGTATAGAACATGAGATAGGAACAAAAATTATGTTCCCATAATTACAACTATATTTCACTTTAGAATCGTTTCATTATTTGACGTACTCCAATAGCTGCATATGAATAATTTTATACAGCCTACTTTCAACGTACATTTTAGGTTAACGTTTGGGATTGTTTTAATACTCGTATATAAATATAGATGAGCCTGTATGGGCCTGTAGGGCGTCCGTCTGAAAGCACAGCTGATGACGTTATTACCGAAGTTCTCAATTTATTTCAAAAGTTTACTCTAATGTTGACGCTTGATTAAGCGGCAGATTCGTACAATGTACACATTTCTAGTAGGAAAAGCGACCAACAGATAGGTTTGCATGATGTTATGTGATCTAAACGTAACTATTACATGAATTGCAATTAGCATTTCCTCTAACGGCAAAAATTCCTATTCTACATTAATTACAAAAATCGAGGACCCATGAATAGATTTGATTGCAATCGTCAGTTTAGGCCTTCTTTTATTCTCAAACCTCTCCATCAACCAAATAGAACAGGATAGCTATAAAGCTACAGGATTCGTTGAAGCTCATGATGAATAAAATCTGGATCTGCTGACTGGATTGAATTACAGGTATTGGCATTTTTAAGGATATGATTATAATAAAGACAATTGATACGATTCATCAAGTCGAGCGCAAACTAAGAATCCTTTTACTTTCTCTTATCACATACATTGTAAGTGCAGTAGGTAATATAGATTTCGATATCGACATTTCACCGAAAACGCATGTTTCAAGACATCCTGAATGAAACAAATCAAATCCTCTTTAACAAAAAAAAATCCGTATGTGTATGAGATAGATAGATAGATAGATAGATAGATAGATAGATAGATAGATAGATAGATAGATAGAGAGAGAGAGAGAGAGAGAGAGAGAGAGAGAGAGAGAGAGAGAGAGAGAGAGAGAGAGAACAACATTACTAAAAAAGAAAAGTATGATAAATAGCACACTTGGTATTTAAGTTCAGTATCTTCCAAAGCTGCGTCACGAAGATTTTTCAAGAAAATTCCCACCTCAATTACTCTTTACATGGAACATTTTTTAAACTTTTTATTTTCTAAAAATGGCTCCAACAATACTGAAATCGCACTTTTTATTTAATCAGAATAAAATAATTACTTACCAGGATCTTTTTTTATTCTGTATGACTTTTCAAATACTCCAAAATGGGTATTTCATTCCAACTGTGAACTTTGCTATCACTTTTGAAATATAACACCTATCGAATTGGTCTTGCATGAAATTGAAACTTATGTAAAGTTTTATCAAAATTTATCATACAGTTTATAATATATAGGTATAAACATTTTGAAAAATAAAGTTCTTGGATAACAATGGACAAAGCTAGGAACATATGACTAAACAGAAAAAAATTTACCTACTTTGTTGACCTTTACTTTCGGAAACTCCATTGAATATTGAGTGCCACCTTGGCTTTTATTTGGAAAGTTGGTGTAACTAAAAGAAGGGGCTCACTACTGATACACCGTATAGCCGTAATATGCAACAACGCCTTCTGTAACAACTAATCACTGCCAATAGTAAAATATCTGTGATTAAGAAGACGGCAACTTGGACATTTTATTAAATGTTAGGCATTTTCTGATGGAATTTCAAAATAAATTTTTTAAACACGTTACTTAAACATCATATAAGAAAATAGAGAGAAAATATAACAATTAAATTTCACTATTTTCACATCTTCCCTTAATACTGAAAGTACTTTCAGAATAAAATGTCATTGGCATTTGTTTTAGCTTGTGTGCTTCCTAAAAAGTAATTCATATCATGCTGGCAGTATGTCCTAGCTATAAAAAGTATAAATACATACAACATTTAATATTTCAAATAACATAGAAGTCAGCGAAACTTAGGTGTTCTTTTGTTTGTTGCATATATTGTACACATTTCTGTTTTTTTAAATACTGAGATAAGAATGCAATTTAAAAGAGTCAAGAGCGCAGGCCTTTTTCTGGGGGATGGATATAATAATTTTGAAAATTACTTAACGGCACCACAGGAGGCGACATTGTTAATACATGAAATACCTACTTGGAAAAGGAAATGTGGGAAGGAAACGTTGCAAGCCCCAGCATTTGCTTGATTTGAACTGCAGGATTCCCCTTCATAAGTCTGTGCGTTAGCGACCTCGGCTAAGCATGACTATATATAGTCAACAATCAGTGTGAGTAGGTGATCGAGAATAAAACATAACAAATTAAAAATATAGGATACATAAAATTAATGAGACTATAAATGCTAAAAGCACGTTTTAACTTATTGGGTTCAATCAACATACTACATTTATGCGGAAGTCAGAACTGCAGTGCTAATTTCGACCGCCGAGACTGAAGTCGAACAATCAAGTGAGGCTATGTTGTCACCATTGATATCAATTCCAAAAGCTAGGCTTCAGCGTTTTATTTTAATCACTTTTTGTTATTTCCTCTATATCATTTTTGTTCTTGCTATTTATGTTATATTTTTTGGTTAACTTGCGAGCTGTTTAAATATTTTCTGTATATAATGTGTTGTACACATTGAGATTCACGGCGTGATTCCGAGTTTCGCCGCCAACCTGTCAGAATCCAAACTATTGGAAATTATATAATGCATCTTAGCCTGGTCTAATGTTCCCAACGTCTAAAAAGGCCATGATTAGTGTGCAATTTAATACCATTATTTTGTTACCATTTTGTAGGTTAACTAATGTCCAATTAATTTTGTGCTCTTTTTTTTTTTTTTCTAATTTACGTCCTTCAAAGTTGTCATATCGGACGATGAATTGAATGGATGAAATTATGCTCAAATGAGTCCAGGGCCCATAGAGCTTAGAGTTATCCAACATTTGTCTTTCAGGATAAGGGAAACCCCAGGAAAAACCTTATCCAGGTAACTCCCCCTGACTGAGATTCGAACTCAGGACCTCTTGAACGCGAGGCAGACACCCTACCATCCACGATACCGAGGTGGCCCTCATTTTGTGCTCTTACTGTTTATCAAGAGCAATTATAAAGCGAAAGAGGCGCTTTTTACTTGATTTTGGAAGAAGGATTTATGCCACCCCCTGTCTACGCCCCTGCAAAGATTGTATGTATTAATTGGGACAATCCACGCGTTATATAAGGTAATATCACAATTATTCTTGAATAATTTCCTCCTTTTATTATGCAACTGTATGATATGCTTGACTGTGCATGCTTTAGATATTTAACATATTACTGAAAATGCTATTCATTCTTCTATGTTGTTATCGCATACAATTCATTTACTCATATAAATGACTACGCATTGACAAATTACTAATACGTTGGAAAACAAAGTTTCATAAAAACAGGAACTCTTCACATATGATAAAGATATAAGATATAGTACACATTATTTAGATCACCCTGAATGCGAGGTTAAGATATAATTCTTTCTAGAACATTGAAAATTATGTCAATAATTAATCCAATAATTTAAATAATATAAATGAATTATTTTAAATCGATAAGATTATAGATTGAATTCGCACCCTTACCAAAAGATATTATTAATGTTATCTCTCATCGCTCTGCCGATAGCAACGATGATATTATTTATTAAAACATTTTCAAAATACCTGAATTGGCGTACTACAGCATATAGTGATAATTACGATAATATGGTTCCACCATACTGTGAAGAGACTGTATATCAGGTACACCCCTGCATTAGGCTAGACACTGTATTATAAAATTGCGTCTGAAGCAGACTGTGAATTGACAAAGGCACTCATTAGTATTCTGGCCGGATTACAGCTCTTCGGCTCGGAAACAAAAGTCACACCGATATAGGCCACAAGGCACTGTAAACATATTATGTTATTTATTGAAACAGACTTAGTATTATCATAAACACCAAACCGTTACAAAACACAATTTTACAACTATCACCAAATGACCCGATGTCATCTCAGTTGCTAAATGCAATCACAGCGATTACTTGGGAATAAACATTTAAACCTTCATCTTTAAAGAAAGATTTACACTTTTATGTAGTGCAATGGCTTTCTTTTCTTTCCAACCAAAACAGTTTTACTCCCCAGGAAATTTTAATATTCCTTACTTCCTTATAAGATTCTACAATTTTACAGCTATCACCAAATAACCCCATCAGTTGCTGAATGCACATCACAGAGGTTACTTGGGAATAAAAATTTAAACCTCCATATTTAAAGAAAGATTTATACTTTTATTTAGTACAATGGCTTTCTTTCAAACCAAAATAGTTTTACTCATCCAGAAATGTTAATCTTCCTCATTACTTTCTTTGAGATTTTTCATGTCGTCCATCCAACCACTTTTTTACGTGATCTTCCTTTCCTTCTTTTCTTTAAGATGTCCATTTCAATATTATCTTAGGGAATCATTCCTTTCTCATTTAAAACATTTGAATACTTTCACGTTAGCATTTTTTTTTTCAATGTGTTTTCTATTTCCTCTTCTTTGATTTCTAAATTTTCTCTCTACATTATTCCTGATCTTCCACAATGTTCTATTTCTCCAGGTATATTTTATTCCCATGTTGCTTATCTAATATCTAGCTTTCTATTGTATACAACACTACACTTGTATGAAAAATATATAAATTAAGATTTTCGTTTTGTTTAGAAGTTCTTGCAGCATTGAATTTAACAAATACGCTATACAGTGCAAAACTACCAACATAATACGAATAAAATTATAGGAAAAACATTTTATTTAATGCGTAATAATCTTATCTGTGCATCTAAAAGTACGCAAATCTGTCCCCTCAGAGCCCATTTAATGAGTTCAAGAATAAAGTCCACAGATACCTCAAGTGACGAAGTGTGTGGACTGAATGCACTTTTTAGTTAATGGTTCTTATGCGATTATCGTAGCTTTGGAAGAAAATATAATCGTCTTTATGAGCACATTTTCTGCAGTCTTTTTCTATTTTAAGTTTTTCCTTAACAAAGGACGTCTGCTTTTCTTCATATTCATTTCTATTATCATCATTGCCCCTTATTCTCTAGTTACAGCCTTCTACTTCAAAAATGGACGAATGGTATCTGAGCGTTTCAAGACCATTTCTGGTTTGTAGGAATTTTAAAACAGCATTTCATTTGTATATCAAGTGATCATTCCGTCAAATCCGACCAATCCAAGGAATGATAAGCATCCATAGCTCTTCATCCTGCCAGTTAACTCTATCGCTTTCATTTTATTTTCTCGAATCCCAATATTTTCCTTAGTGTCTCATAAGTCCGTAAAAATGGTGTTACTTTGCTATTTCATAAACTACTTCAATTCGGACCTATCTCTAGCTAAAATTAAAATATCCGGCTTGAAGTTCTGATTTTATAATACAAGATTTGCTTTTACACTTGCGAAATAGTGTCAAATTAATGTAACTCCAGCTCTGCCATGTATATTCAAGAAAGAAAAAAAAATCTGTAGTCTTTGTTTTATCACTGCATGCAAAAATAAAATACAAAATAAATAAAAAAAAAACTACATGTTCGCTTATTGAACAGTGCTAGTATTTCGAAACAACTTCTAGAGTTTCATAAACATTATATTGACTTTATTGGGTTTATCATACGGATTTATTTAAACTTTAAATTTAACTGAAATGAATGAAATTATTTTAAGATAATTTGGACATTCTAATAGTTTATGCAATGCCATTCTTCTATCAACAGCTGTAGACAAATTGGCATCTAGCAACGATTAAATGTTATGACATTTTATGACTTCTTTTTCAACGACCCAAATTTTTAGTATATGTAGTTCATTTACCGTACAAAAACGCACCTATTCATTACACAATTCAGGAAATACACTCTAACGACCTGAGGTGAACTATATCAGAAACTTCTGTAAATGTGTGTATGGCCTATAGCATTATGAGAGAAGTATAAAATATACACATCAAGCGCTTCCAAGGTTATTACCACGATATAAGCTACAATATACTATTTTAACACATTGTTTTGATTGATGATATAAAACAAATGGTGCAATTAAAATCAGTTAAAATAAAATAAGGTGACATATATTTCTGTCTTTTTTTAATAAATCTAAGGAGGATATTTCTGTATTTTTCTTCCAGATATAACAATGCAAACTTCTGTAGATCCCTGAGAATTACGTTTGTTAAGTTCATCAGTTACAATAAAATAAGGTGACATATATTTCTGTATTTTTTTTTTAAATTAACCTAAGGTGGACATTTCTATATTTTTGTTCCAGATATAAAAATGCAAACTTCTGTATGTCCCTGAGAATTACGGTTGTTAAATTTATTAATATTTTATTTTATTTATGTGACAGTGGAACTTTTATAGCAAGCCTGTAGGTAACTTACAGTATGCAAATGATTTGATGTGAAAAAAGACTTAATTTTAATACAAACGTTTTGAACTATAGCATTTAAAGTATTTAATGCAGAGTTCTGACAGACAACTCGAAATCAATTCATTTCCCTTAATTATTTACAAAAAGTGTTTGGAAATATTAAATTATTTAATATTAACAAATCCACAGCTTCGCTCACGCCATTACGATAAATGCAAAGATTCTTCTCTGCCATAGTCGTTTTCTGTTCTCTCCCTGCTTGCCCCCACTTTGCTTATTTCATATCTCTTTCAATCTCCTGCTCCTCAACCCGTCGCTTCTTTGTGTTGAAGTTAACCGTCATTTCGAAAACTGACAATACAACTGCTTTTTATGGTTGATAAGAATTAAAACACAAGCAAAAGGATTAACAATATACAAAATTCATGCACTAAATAAGACATTTAAGCGTTCCTCGCAAACTTAAAGCACATAAGCTGCGTCCCTATACTGTGCCAAACATTAGGGTTATTTCTTGCTTAACCAACACGTCGTCCCTTAATTGGGTCAGACATTGTTTCTTTCCTGTCAGGTACACTCAACTCAGAAGAAACATGATCCAGCCTGTCCAAGTTTTTGTGCCTATGCTTAACTGGGGCATTCATCCTCCTTCTGTCAAAACTTTATTAAACATGTTTTTGTATGCATACGTAGTTTAGACAAGCATTTGCTAATCCAAGTTGAGATATTCTTTATGATTCATATATAAAATTTTACATCAGCTGCCAAGTTAACTGATTATGCATTTTCATTGAAATGTGTCGTCCCGAAGGCATTAATGTGAGCAAAGACGTGAGCGCCCCCCACCTCCGCGCCTTGACTGAACCCTTTCTATGCTATATAGAAGGTATTCCTTCTCAGACACCATGTGTTGTATAACACGGTCGTGCTGACCTTGTTGGCCCTACGCTATAACCTTTGCGTGCCAGAGCATGATTTGAAACCGTACATCCTTGTTTGAATTTGCAGACAAATGCGTTAGCTCTGCTCAATAATTCGTATGATTTTTAATGGTTCTCTATGAATATAAGATAGAAAGCCACATAAATCCTAAAAATGGATATAAATCAATGTGATCACAGGTGTAAAGCTAGATAATGGCGGTTTTATCGTATGTTGGAATTACAAATACAACACGACTTAAAATCTTCAACCACGACTGAATGAGTTGGCCCACAAATTCTGGCGTTTTTACATGAGTTTCCCTTGTAAAAAACTTTTTATCCGAGCAGCTTTTGTGGTAGCTTTATGCAAAAACTAGAAGGTATAGAAAACGTTCTTTGTTGTCGACTTGGTACACCATTTTATTGGCCTGAAATTATCAAACAGCACACACACATACAAAAACTAAACTATTTTGTACAGCACACAGTTCTTTATCCAAAAACAAAACTTATTGCCAAAACCTCTTACGAAAAACTTCCACTTAAAAAACAGGATTTATAGGCCAAGCTATTATTTATTGCATACAACCAGACTTACAGCAGTGAAAAATTGTTTGGTGCTCAAACGAGATCTAGGCCATAGGGCTGATATTGCTCGACTTCTGTTTCTCGAAATTCAGAGTAGGAAAAAAGTCAATAAAAGAATAGAAATAAGACCCTTCGGAGTTCTGAGCATCGTAAATTGCAATTTTTAAATAATTTTGAAAGAAAATAGAGAACCATGAACTGGATTCCACTAACCATTTTTTATTACTGAAGATTACTACATTGCAATACGTCAAGACACCAAAGTATAAATGTATCTATAGGTATACATATTTTAAGTGCCTGAGATGCCGAGTTTCTTTGAATTGCCAGATACTAATCCACGGACTATGCGCTGTTTAAAATGTACATGCTTTGGCATTGGCTTGCCACAATTTGCAGCTTGCCTAAGCATGGCTAGTACAAAATGACAATTGTCAAATTAAATTTTTGTTTAAAAACTCTATCGTAGAAGTTGTTTTTCCTATATATCTCAATGATTTAAGGTAGAGGATTAATTGTTTCAGTCCAAAAATTCAATATAAATTATTTACCATCTTTTCCCCTGTAAGCAGCTCTACAAAAGGCCCAAGAGCACTTTGTGCATGCATGAGGGTACAGTATACTCAAAAAGATAAACTCGGGAGTACCAAATTTGTTTGCTTAAGTCAGGCTTCTTGGGAAGGATTTTCAAATAAATTAAAAAAAAGACCTAGATGGAATATAGTTTATCTCTCTAAATTGACTAACAAAATCATGAAATACGCGAATGTAATCTTTTACAGACGCTGGTAACAAACAAAAAAAAAAAAACAAAAAACAAACAAAACTTCATCTCAAATATTCGTATGCATATGCTGAGGGAAAAAGAGGATATATAAGTTCATAGTACCAAATACGTAAGTACTGTGGACCGACATCAGATATGTTCAAGTAACAGGCATTGAGGTTAATCTGTCACAGTGAAATGGCATTAGATTATCTTCCAGTAACAGACAACATTGTCATACTTAAAAAACACTGTCAGCTGATATCAGATACGTTCCAGTAACAGACAACATTGTCATGTTTACCAAACACTGTCAGCCGATATCAGATACGTTCCAGTAGCAGACAATATTGTCATGTTTACCAAACACTGTGAGCTGATATCAGATACGTTCCAGTAGCAGATAACATCGTCATGTTTACCAAACACTGTCAGCTGATATCAGATACGTTCCAGTAGCAGACAAGTGTCATGTTTACCAAACACTGTCAGCCATCAGATACGTTCCAGTAGCAGACAACATTGCCATGTTTACCAAACACTGTCAGCTGATATCAGATACGTTCCAGTAGCAGACAAGTGTCATGTTTACCAAACACTGTCAGCCGATATCAGATACGTTCCAGTAGCAGACAATATTGTCGTGTTTACCAAACACTGTGAGCTGATATCAGATACGTTCCAGTAGCAGATAACATCGTCATGTTTACCAAACACTGTCAGCTGATATCAGATACGTTCCAGTAGCAGACAAGTGTCATGTTTACCAAACACTGTCAGCCGATATCAGATACGTTCCAGTAGCAGACAACATTGCCATGTTTACCAAACACTGTCAGCTGATATCAGATACGTTCCAGTAGCAGACAACATTGCCATGTTTACCAAACACTGTCAGCCGGTATCAGATACGTTCCAGTAGCAGACAATATTGTCGTGTTTACCAAACACTGTCAGCTGATATCAGATACGTTCCAGTAGCAGACAACATCGTCATGTTTACCAAACACTGTCAGCTGATATCAGATATGTTCCAGTAGCAGACAAGTGTCATGTTTACCAAACACTGTCAGCCGATATCAGATACGTTCCAGTAGCAGACAACATTGCCATGTTTACCAAACACTGTCAGCTGATATCAGATACGTTCCAGTAGCAGACAAGTGTCATGTTTACCAAACACTGTCAGCCATCAGATACGTTCCAGTAGCAGACAACATTGCCATGTTTACCAAACACTGTCAGCTGATATCAGATATGTTCCAGTAACAGACAACATTGTCATGTTTACCAAACACTGTCAGCTGATATCAGATACGTTCCAGTAGCAGACAACATTGCCATGTTTACCAAACACTGTCAGCTGATATCAGATACGTTCCAGTAGCAGACAAGTGTCATGTTTACCAAACACTGTCAGCCATCAGATACGTTCCAGTAGCAGACAACATTGCCATGTTTACCAAACACTGTCAGCTGATATCAGATACGTTCCAGTAGCAGACAAAATTGTCATGTTTACCAAACACTGTCAGCTGATATCAGATACGTTCCAGTAGCAGACAAAATTGTCATGTTTACCAAACACTCTCAGCTGATATCAGATACGTTCCAGTAGCAGACAACATTGTCATGTTTACCAAACACTGTCAGCTGATATCAGATACGTTCCAGTAGCAGACAACATTGTCATGCTTATCAAACACTGTCAGCTGATATCAGATACGTTCCAGTAGCAGACAACATTGTCATGTTTACCAAACACTGTCAGCTGATATCAGATAGGTTCCAGTAACAGACAACATTGTCATGTTTACCAAACACTGTCAGCTGATATCAGATAGGTTCCAGTAACAGACAACATTGTCATGTTTACCAAACACTGTCAGCTGATATCAGATACGTTCCAGTAGCAGACAACATTGTCATGCTTATCAAACACTGTCAGCTGATATCAGATACGTTCCAGTAGCAGACAACATTGTCATGTTTACCAAACACTGTCAGCTGATATCAGATAGGTTCCAGTAACAGACAACATTGTCATGTTTACCAAACACTGTGAGCTGATATTAAATACGTCCCAGTAGCAGACAATACATGAGATATTTATAACACTGTCAAATGATATCACATACATTCACCAAACAGACATTATATGAAATATTCACCAGACACGTACACTGGCATCAGATGCGTTCCAGTGGCAAACAATTATGCACTGCAATAAATGCAATGATATACCATGGCATTGATTTTTTTCAGTCTGACTCTATTTATCCTAACCTTGTTCTACACATGGCTAGTGTGAAAGAACAATTTCCAGTTAACCAGAAACCATGAACTGGTATCAGATTCATTCAAGAAATAAACAGTATATGATGTTAACTTGATAATGCGATCAGCTACGATCAAGTAACAGATACTATATGAGGCATTAATAAGAAATAAATGAATTAAGTTGCATTCCAGTAATAGACCATTTGGCATATTAAGTAAATTTATATTAAACTGTTACGTGATATTAACCAGACACTGCATCACATACGTTCCATTAAAAGACAATGAGAAATTGTGAAGAGGTAAGACATTAGATATGACGAGATATTTATCAGACACTGCAGCAAGGATCAATAATGATGCGATCCAGTTTAACTCCGATATGGACACGGTAATATGTGGTGTTTACGGTACAGTATAAGCTGACACATCAGGTACACCCCTGCAATAGACCAGACGCAGGTGTTATGCCCAGAAGCGTCTCGACTTGCTGCCAACCTGCTACAGAGACTACTTTACACCTTCCTTTTTTCTTCTTCAAGTTTCCGAGCTCTTCGGCTCATTCAAACATTTATGAATGGATGCAGACCGCGTGCACTCCCACCACGCTACCAATCTCAGCAGGAACATGCGAAAGGAACGTTTACGATATCTGGACCAACTACAGATATGGAAATAGCAGGTTTGTATTCTCCTTGTTTTAAACTGCCTTGTCGTGCATTACATCTGCAGTTCTTTCCATCCTATCCAGACTACAAGGATAAAAACACAACGTATCCATGCCCTTCAGAATGAAAATATTTGACACTGCTAAACCCTAACATCGTCTATAACTGCTTACAACAAAGTACCTATATGTACAAAGTAGGCAAATATTGTTGGTAACACCTTTGGGATCATTCTAAACATTTTCCCGTTATAGAATATAGAAATATGTCACCTTTAGGGGGGGACGCAGTAAAATTTAAGGTAGCTCTCTCACTTATTTCCAAATATATATTAATATATTATTTACCTAGATATTGGATTGGATTGGACGGAGGGGATTCGGCACCTCGACAGTCTGGTCTTTTGTACCTATGGCCCCAAGTGGGGTAGAGGGAGGATGAGGTGAGAGGAGACACAAGGCGGCCGACCACAAGAAGTCACTGCAGTGCAGAGGGCGCGGTCCCTACACTTTACCAGATAGAAACTCCCCGGCAATTCAGGACAATCGTCATCCCAACTACCGTGGCCCCGAAACAGTCACGAGGTCGATTCGGAGATCGGAGGCCGCACTCCTCTCAGAGCAGGAGACTCCAGGCAGGCTTACACAATCGGCATCCCGTCAGCCACGTTCCTGAATCGTCCCACTAGGCCGGCTCGGAGACCGGAGGCTATTCCGCCGGAGGAGAAAGTGTTCACCCAGAGCATATCATCCTGCCATGCACTGCCGAGACTCCCGCCGACACTTCTGCCCTCAAAGAAACCACCAGATGAGAGAAATGAAATAAAATGTGTAGTGTTTAACGCCCGCTTTTACTACATACGGCACCGCAGGCGATGACACTGATGATATGTGAGATGAAGATGGAGCACCGGTGGAATGAGATGGCGGGGGAAACCGGAGATCCCGGAGAAAACCCGCCCCAGCGCCGTGTTGTCCACCACAAATCTCACTTTGCGCTCGCCTGGGATCGAACCGGGCCGACTTGGTGAGAGCCAAGCGGTCTAACCACTGAGCCACGGCGCGGCCACCAGATGAGAGATGATATGAAATGGTAATGCAGATGAAATGGAGGGACAGGAACTTCGAGGAATGTAATTAACCTACCCAGCACTCGCCTAAAGACCAGGGGAAATCCCCGTAAACCCCATAGATCAGGTAGGTCGGCTACGGGAATCGAACTTGGATCTCCGGAATGCGGGCCACAGACGAAACCGCCTGAGCCATCCCACTATGATTTACCTAGTGATACACTAAGTATACGGATGTCATTCCAAGAAGGTTCTTGCGCAGCTGCTGCTGTCAGGGATGACATTAGTTTTCCTAATAGGACATAACTTTCGCTTTGGTCTAACCAGTCGTTTTCCCGAACATGAAAATATGGTTGAAGTTGATAGAGCTACGATTTATAATTGAAATAAAATCGCTAGGCTATCCATAAACTTTTTAATTTATTGGTCTCATTGATTCTCTCTCAAAATTAAACAATAAAATTATCAGAATATATCGCCATCACACCAACACGCTTATTTTCAAAACTAACTCCTGAAGTAAAGGCCCCAAGTTTAATAAGCACTAAAAGGGAAGGTCAAACCAATCATTGCTCTAATAAATTAATTTCCGTATTGTCATCCGAGGTGCACTACTTGTCTTTCATCTTACATTAACAATTATGTGATTAGATGAGGTAATTTTTTCCATCGACTATATATATATATATATGTCATACTTCAGAAATTCAGGTACCTAAATAGAAAATGTATCTTTGATCTGCATTTTGTTACGACTGTGCAGTAAACTATAGAAGTCAAATTTCAATACCGCTGAAATTGAAGATTCTATTTACCCATATGCGATTTACTAAATAAACGAATTTCCTGGATCTTTTATGGTTTATTGTTCAAAAATGTCTACTTAAGAAAGAAAGAAAGAAAGAAAGAAAGAAAGAAAGAAGGGCGGAAAGAAAGAAGGGCGGAAAGAAAGAAAGAAAGAAAGAAGGGCGGAAAGAAAGAAAGAAAGAAAGAAAGAAAGAAAGAAAGAAAGAAAGAAAGAAGGGCGGAAAGAAAGAAAGAAAGAAAGAAAGAAAGAAAGAAGAAAGAAAGAAAGAAAGAAGAAGAAAGAAAGAAAGAAGAGAAAGAAAGAAAGAAAGAAAGAAAGAAAGAAAGAAAGGAGGAAAGAAAGAAAGAAAGAAAGAAAGAAAGAAAGAAAGAAAGAAAGAAAGAAGAAAGAAAGAAAGAAAGAAGAAAGAAAGAAAGAAAGGAGGAAATAAAGAGAGAAAGAAAGAAAGAGAGAAAGAAGAAGAAGAAAGAAAGAAAGAAAGAAAGAAAGAAAGAAAGAAAGAAAGAAAGAAAGGAACGAGCGAAAGAGGGAAAGAAGAAAAGAAAAAAGAAGGAAAGAAAGAAAGAAGGAAAGAAAAAAGAAAGAAAGAAGGAAAGAAAAAAAGAAAGAAAGAGAAAGAAAGAAAGAAAGAAAGAAAGAAAGAAAGGAAGAAAGAAAGAGAGAGAGAGAGAGAGAGAGAGAGAAAGAAAGAAAGAAAGAAAGAAAGAAAGAAAGAAAGAAAGAAGAAGAAAGAAGAAAGAAAGAAAGAAAGAAAGAAAGAAAGAAAGAAAGAAAGAAAGAAAGAAGAAAGAAAGAAAGAAGAAAGAAAGAAAGAAAGAAAGAAAGAAAGAAAGAAAGAAAGAAAGAAAGAAAGAAAGAAGAAGAAAGAAAAGAAAGAAAGAAAGAAAGAAAGAAAAAAAGAAAGAAAGAAAGAAAGAAAGAAAGAAAGAAAGAAAGAAAGAAAGAAAGAAGAAGAAAGAAAGAAAGAAAGAAAGAAAGAAAGAAAGAAAGAAAGAAAGAAGAAAGAAAGAAAAGAAGAAAGAAAGAAAGAAAGAAAGAAAGAAAGAAAGAAAGAAAGAAAAACAGTCCTGTGCGATATCGCACTTGCCTTTTATATTTACTTTTACTTTCTACGACTTCCCGAAAAGATTGAAAGGGACAAAGCAAAAGCACTGCATGGGTTTTTATGCTGACTGAGTATTGAAGTTACGTCAAGTTTAAATGTAATTTCTTAGATGTCTTAAAAATTCTATGAGGTACTGTGTAAGATATAATATTCAACATATAGTAAAACATTTTCCCTAAATAAAATATACTATTGCCACTACTACTTTTGCCCAGCCCAGCGCTCGACACCTCTTGACAAATAATAATTTAATTAAATTTTACGTGAGGGTGTACAGTTTTTGAAATAAAATGTTTATTTCACCATGCAAAACGTATTTTATAAAATACACTAAAATGTAGTTGTTCGCCAGAATAATACCAGACTGGCAGCTCCCATTCGTTTGTCTCATTTTTGCCCCCGCATTTTTTACCTGGACAAGGAACTGTTTGGAATGGATTTCTCATTCAGCTTAACGCTTTGGATGGAATGAAAATAATTTACGCTCGCCAGAAACAAACAAAAAAGTTATGAAACTTTAACAAATAAGCCAAAACAACTTCCCTCCAAGTTTCGGAGTAAATGGTTCCAGATGTTCAAAGCAGAACAATCTGTATGTCGCGCACAGCGATCAAGAATCCCTCGTTTTTTATTCACTCCGTCAATTTAGTTGTAGCAAATACCTTCTTGGAGTTATATTCCTTTTGTCTTTTGTTGCCACTGTGGGAGCAAAAAAAAAAAGTACAGGACATCCAAACCACTTTAATGAAAAGCGAGTTCCGCGGGAGGAATGCTGTAGTTGCCACACACATCTTCTGTAATGGCTCTATCAGACAACAATACTGGGAGACGTACATCCTGTCCAAATGTCGCCAATAGCTATACGCAGGTTCCTGCACAAAAACCGAACTGGAAGATGAGACAGCACGTCTTCTGTGAGAGAATAGAAAGAACTATGCGATTGGAGTGGTTGATGCTCCTCGACAGTTTTACTCCAGTTTCAGACAAAACGAACATCACAAGAAAGGGGTCAGATGGATTTGTTGTGCGGATTGGACTAGCATCTAGGCTTTGAAATCACTGGATTATGTTGGAAGGATTAATTACTAACACAGTAAACCGATATGTATGTTTGCTTCTCTGAACAGAGAGCTTTACCTGGAAAATACACAACTCAAGAATTAAAGCATGATCGTTGCACACATATTTTTTCAGGGTGTGTTCGTATGATGGAAGCAGATTCGTCGCACGTTTCTCGGAAACATTTTTCATTGTGCATCTCGAAGTCCACGTTGGTCTCTGATATAATTCAGCTGGAAGAACGAAAACTTAGTCAAGTTTGATATCCTTGCTGTTGAGAAATGAAAATAAAAGGTAGTACATGACAGCAGTGGTCTCTGCGCATACCTATGTTAAATTCAGAAGATGTTTCCAGACTATTTGTGATAAATCTAACGAAAATGTTCTACATGCAAAGTAAAACAAATATCTGCGTTGTACTGAGCTTCACATAGATGCACACAGCAGCCGACTACTATAACTCTCAGCGCAATGAAAACAATTTTTTTTCCGTTTTCTGTGACAGTTCTGTGACAGTTGTTTTGCTTCCTTGTTAGAACCGTCCGTAAGTCAGCCATACATGTCTGTTCAGGAGCAGTCCTTAACTGCGAGCCCAGTCAATTCCAACGTTGTAATCACCATTTAGAACATATCGTTTGAGTCAGTCAGTCGTTATACTTGTCTGTTAAGGTGCAAATCCTTAACTGCGAACCCAACCCCATTAACAGTGCGGGTATACTGACCATTCAGAAAATATCCTTTAATACTCGCATCTCCGGACTTTCCATTATTGCACTTTCCAAAGTATAGTTTGGTTATATGGATTCTTACCCTGCAACGTTATTGTGCAGGTTGCAGATACGAGGGCCAGGAGTATCGTGAGGATGAAGTGGTGCAAGTCCCTGGAGAGCCCTGTCTCAATTTGCCGGTGCCATGAAGGCTCCTTGCTATGCCGGCTCAGGATGTGC
>CM060947.1:196760398-196849843 GCA_030765055.1 Mantis religiosa
GTCAAATTACCTTGTTTTAGCATTAGCCGTTTTAGAAATATTCGTTTTTCCAACTGTGTATTTTCCCAACTGAACTGTCATCTGACATCTACAAAGGACCTTGCGCGATCCTTCCTTCCCCATCGCATGATTTCATCAGTAACAAAAACTACTTCAGAAATGCTAACATTATATCTTATTTCCCTATCATTTATGTAAACAATTTATATTGCTTAGTTTGAGATTGCTTCTGGTCAACAATATGAGGCAAATATTTAACGTGAAAGAAGAATAACTTTATATATTATGAATAATACAACAAACGAGGAACATCTGAGGTGTTTGCACTCGCATGACTTTCTCTACTCTTTACAAACTATTCATGTTAATCAAATTAAAATTTGTAACAATTATCTTACTGCTGATTTTCTTATAAGTGGAATAGCGAATAAGGGAATATAGGAGACTGTAAGTGATATTTAAATATTTTAAGAGCACAGCTGTCCGTTTGCAATACCTCAGAAATTCCATTCTCTTTGAAGACAAGAGAGAAAGAAAGGAATAACGTGTACCTAGTTGAGAAAAGTATACGCATAGAAAAATTAGGGCAAATGAAAAGAAATACCTCGGAAAAGGTTCACCCACAACAAGGTATTTGACAGAAATTGTATTTGACAGAAATTGTGTTTTAAGGGCGACCTTCACCTTTTGCTCGTCTATCAAATAGAAATGGCTGGTGTCTTTCCAGGAGTACGACAGAATGTGGTACGTTGATGTACTTTTTATATTAATCGCAATGTGCGTTCCAACATTTGCTATGGCTCGTTTAGCACTTAAAAGAAGCACCGCAGCAAAAGCTTTCCTTGACAAAAAGTGTTTAAAATAATGTTATCTATAGCTCTCAAAGTTTTTCGGTCTTGAGAGAGAGAGAGAGAGAGAGAGAGAGAGAGAGAGAGAGAGAGAGAGAGAGAGAGAGAGAGAGAGAGAGAGAGAGAGAGAGAGAGAGAGAGAGAGAGAGAGAGAGAGAGAGAGAGAGAGAGAGATGTTCGTGTGTGTGAATAGCACTGAGTGCAATGCTGCGCGTGTTATCGTACAGCACTGATTGTCCGGTGTTGCTATTTTACGAATTCCGGAATGGAGGAAATGAATGAAATGAAAAATGTAAGTTTCGGAATGGACAGAATGGAAAGCAGTGAATTCCACAATGAAGATGGTGAAGAACGAATCCGGGAAGAAATAAAACGGAAATGCAGAGAGTAAAGGAAGAACCGGCAGATCCATCGAGTACTTGATGAATGAATATCCGGTGAAGAAAGACTGAAATACATTTGCCAACATGTTAACGTCGTGGAGGACGCCGAGGAATGGCTTCGCAGAAATAATGAAGTGCAGCTCCAGAGAACTCAACTGCATAATGGAACAAATTCTAAAACCCTTGAAGGTCGAGGCACTACGACTCGATACTACATCTGCATGCGTCAAAACATCCTAGTACCACGAGACGTCAACTTTGGAGGCCTTCTGCCGACAATTCGCTGCTGTCTTCACACACATCCGATGATCAGCAGGAGAGGAGACCGCACTGCTAATACACAGCCTACAGGAACGGCGACAGAGGTCCTAAAGGCGATTCCTAATCACGTGTTTCGCGAAGTTGCCAACAGAGGTACTACTGGTTACGGCTTTGAGCAGCTGCCGAGAGACGGTGCAAGACATGGTCTTCAGATTAGGAACTTGGACCACATGGAGCACATTAACATGGAAGCAAATTTGAGTCCATCGCCATCCACATTACTGGACTATTCTGTATCCGACAGGGGCAATAAATATATGTCATGGATTACTCTACAAGTGCCAAACTTCGAGTCAAACTTGATGAAAGGAGCACTAGAGCGACTCGGAGTGGAGAGAGAGAGAGAGAGAGAGAGAGAGAGAGAGAGAGAGAGAGAGAGAGAGAGAGAGAGAGAGAGAGAGAGAGAGAGAGAGAGAGAAACTCGGCGCTTCTGGTTTTCAAGCAGTCTTATATGGCGTGGCTGTATTGCTCTACCCGGACTAAGGGGCATTGCTCCAACCTTCAATAGTCATGGCAAGGACCATACCGCATGGTGAAGAAGATAACATAGTCTACCACATCCAGTAGATGCTGGTAGTGCACAGGTGTCTCTGGATGATTCCTTTTGCCTTCTGTCTAGAAGGTTCGCCTTCGAGTATGATCTGCCCGGGTTCGGGCCCAATATATGGAGCAAGTAGTCGAAACTGAGTGAGTCCAGTCGCCAGTGGACAGCTGGAACGTTACGAAGACTTGTATGGATAGTGGCAATGAAATGTGCCGAATACAATGCGGTTCATACAGCAGTGACTGTCTGGTACTGATACGTTCGAATTATCTGTTCTGCTTGTTCTGGGAAAACAGTGACTTAAATGTAAGGTTAGTAATCAAACACATATGATCACGACAACAAATCTGACTAAAAAATTACAGCCTCCGTGAATGTTTTCATTTTGATGTACATATGTGATGAATTCGTTTATTTTCGTAGTATATATTGTAATACATTTATGGAAATGGTCATTGCCGGCATAATATTTGTAGATCTGTTAAGCGCTTATATATCTATACTTCAGTTTATTGATTTGGAATTAATAACGGAAACAACTCCTCAAGGCTTCTGCAACTAACATTCTTCACTTAAAAGACAACATCCTCACTTTCGTTCTCTCAAAATATATAGCAAAAATGACTAACAGTGTTTTTAAAATTCTATATGTTTAAGATATTTTGATGACAAATGTATGCTTGAATTTTCTGGAAATGTCCTCTGAAGTCCTGCATAACGGTAAACCGCATGAGTTAGATAAAATCTTTCTACACAAAAATGTAAAAACATCATCCAATTTTGATTTTATCTCCTCATAAGTTTTACCATCTAAAAATAAAGAGTGAATCACTGAACGATACTGCACTTTTTCCATTTTAGCAAAACACGTTGAACAACATAATGAAATATCTGTTTTGACATATAACAAATGACAGTACATGATAACGCAAACTTCCCTTAGCAACACCATATATTTCGAAACGTTGTCATATCGGACGGCGAATGTGAATTGATGCTCAAATGTGTCCAGGGTCCATGGAGCTTAGAGCTACCCGACATTCGTCTTTAAGGATAAGGGAAAATCCCGGAAAAAACCCTTATCCAGGTAACACACCCTGACCGAGATTCGAACTCGGGACCTCTTGAACGTGAGGATATACGTGTGTGTGTGTGTGTGTGTGTGTGTGTGTGTGTGTGTGTGTGTGTGTGTGTGTGTGTGTGTGTGTGTGTGTGTGTGTGTGTGTGTGTGTGTAAATATTACTGAGCTGAACAATGACGCCTCTCTCTCTCTTTCTCTCTCTCTCTCTCTCTCTCTCTCTCTCTCTCTCTCTCTCTCTCTCTCTCTCTCTCTCTCTCTCTCTCTCTCTCTTTCTGCGAAACAAAGATTTTCAACAAAATCCCTTTACGCGGAAAATGGTCTGTAAATCTCATTGTTTTCAAGATATGCGCCAGAATTTGATTAAAATACCACAAATTTAAGTTGCGTTGATGAGAAATGAAATGCATATGTTGAAGTTTAGGGGATAGCCTTCAAAATTTCATGAAGACCGAAAGAAATTTAAAAACAAAAATCAATTTGCACAAAAAATGGGGGACTCAAGACAAGTGTTCTAGAGGAAATTTCAATACTTTAATTTAGGTTGAATGCAAAATTTTGTCTACCTACTATAAGTAAATACTAGAGAAAGTAAACATTCGTCAGATTTTACATGTTGTATTTGTTGTATCTGTAAAGCTTAATGAAACAGCTTAGTATTGTTAAAACGTTTTAGTTTCGGATGTTCTGTTTGCTGCTTGAAAATGGCAAACATTACCAAAAAATTGTTAATTACGATTGATTTTAAAAATTAAGTTAAATTTGTTCAACACTGAAACAGCGAGGATCTTGCAAACATTTCTGTCATTCTGTTTGCTCTAAAGGTGTTGAAGTAGAGTTGTTACTCTGTCACTGGAGTAATTTTGAGCTAAATTAGAGAGATTTATGAGACAATGTAGGTCACGCAAGCGTTTAGTATTCTCGACCACTAGGCAACAGTCAAACGCTCATCTAATGTCTTAGCTCGCTTGTTCTACAGTTTGTCAGTTTTTTCCTCCACAAATACTACATTCCTGAGCACTTCTGGCGTCACTCTCTTTTGTTTTCACCAGGATTTCTTTGAAAGATTCTAATGATTGAACTTTGTGCTTTATTTTTCTTCGGAGGCGTTTCTGTTGTCTAGGTGAACTACGTGTCTTTACATATTAATCATGTCTTATCCTGGGCGAATGTTTATATCTTGGATAATATTTATGCTTGTATCATGAAGCCCACCTAATCTCTCTATAAATATTAAATATAAAAATACAAGTATATGGAATTTATATGCTACCGGGTGAATTCTGGAGGCTATTATGCGCAAATGATAGGCTGAATTTAACAGTGAAAATATTTAATACAACACGTCAAACAGGTAGAGTCCCAGAAAACTGGGAAAGGGAATTGTATCAATTTATAAAGATAAAGACAGTATAGAATACCCAACAAATTACACAGGTATTACTCTAACAAAGTGAAGGGCCCGTATATACAGAAGTGCTGGATGACAATGCTGAGATTGGCAGAGAAAGAGAGAAAGCTATGAGAATTACTAACAGGACTTAAAAACGAAGAGAAACAACAGATATAATGACCGTAAAAACAACTGTTGATAAATGTATGGTGTTATACATTAATTTCTTTTTATCTAGAAAGAGGTATTCAACACCATTATATGGATACCCTATAGTTAAAACTAATTAAGAAAGTGGTTAGTGAATCATTTATAAAGAACCGTTGATAAAACTAACATTCTTTCCTTTTCTAAAAACTTATGTACAGGTTCTACAATTATGGAATAATTCTTAAGTTATTTAATCAAGAATCAGCCTTAGTCTTTTCCTTAAATAATTATTTACTAACTTTTATTTCTTTCCTTGCTATGAAATTAGCTTTATTTATTTAACATAGACTGTATGAATATCTCTTGTTATTTTCTAGTAACTAATCAATAATATTCATAATTTCTGTAATAATATCTCAAAAAGTCGCCAAATTTTACTCGCTTTTTGTCAAAGACAATGTGCGATTATATGCGAATTTTCTGATGCTTTATTTTGTGTAGCAATTACGAACAACTTTCGGTATCATCAATTATTATTCAGCTTTCCATAGATACTAACCAATTGTAGTGAAAGTAATAAAATTATTTTCTTCGTGGTTGATAAAATCTCACTTCTCTTCGCTGTGTAAAATGCCTACTCAATGCAACTATTCAGGAGGAATAATAAGTCAAGTACACGCGGAGCAAATTTCTCCACAAAGTTCTACTTATTATTTACGGTATATTCCTTTCATCTCAACCACGTTTAAAAATAAACTTTCTCGTGATACTCTTCTATCGCTTTTGTGTCTTGATTCTTCTTCCTAACTTCAAAGTTAGGTGCACGTATGCCTGAATGCCTATTCCTATTCCCCATCAAATATTTAAGAAAAAAACGTTAAAAAGAGAAGAGAAAAGTGAAGCACAATGAAGAAAAAATATGTACTGAGACAAAAGCAAATGGTGGATACGATAAATAGGCTTCCTTTTAATATACAGTATGTTTCAGAATTCGACCGAAAAGCTTTAAGGGGTTATAGAGGGGTGTTGGGAGAACAATTTGAGATAGGATAGCTTGTGGTCGCAGAGTGCACAATCATGTACAATAAATTTGAGCCAGTACGCCACTAATACCACCTCAAAGACATATGCAAGTATTTGCTGCACGATTAATATATGTATGCACATGTGTGGTTCAGTGGTTACGTAAGGAGTTCTCTAGCCAATGACACTACCTTCCAAGTTCAAGCCTCACTTTACTCTTTTATATTTTAGTTCAAATTGTTGATTGTGAAGGATATGGAATACTGCAATAGTTAATTAATACCGCTGAGGAGTCAGTAGGCCGTGGAACGGTGCAAAGTGCAGTTCCGTGGTGAGGATTCGGCCGAGTATGGAATAGACAGCGAGGTAACTTACGTGCAATTATCGCAGTTGTAATTAAGAATCTCCGTGCAGCTCCGTGTAAGAGGTAAACCTCTGTGTACGACAGAGAGATTACTAGCAACACAAAGGATGAGTGCTAAAGAGACATAAAGAAACGCTGTAGAGACGTTTCGAAGTGGCATATTTTTTTTTAAGACAGGATGGTTGTACGTTAGCATATCTTTGTCACAATATACGTAATGCGTAAATCAAAGTAAAGTTTAAAGGCAATTAATCAATCATTCATTCATATTGTCCTTATGGCTGAGATTGGAAAATCACACCCCATTCATATGTTAAACAGATATCAATCATTCTTAAAAATGAACTTTGCGGAATACAATATTACATTAATAAATAAAAATATATAATAATTTCCCATTTCAGTGGTCCCTAGCACATTAAAATGCCAAAGAACTTTGCTTTAATCAGAGAAAATGAAACAGTTATTTCACTCTCCATATTGAGATTTCACTTCAATGTTTTAAGTCCTCTGAATAAAACGAAGTTTAAGTGAAAGGTAAGCGTGCACGCGTGTGAACTGCATTAACTCAATCGTCTACTGTCACACAGATATCAAATTTGGCATTTACGTTCAGCTTCTTCCAAAGATGCACAAGATGTTCAACAACAACCCCCCAACATCCCTTTACTCAGAGGGGAAAAAATCCGCATTTGTATTTTCTAAAAAACGTAGATTTTTATTAAAATTAGTTTAAGTTGTCTGCATGATTAATAACATACATATCTTTCTTTAAAGTCTCTGTAAAGTCCTGTTCATTTTTAACGATATTGGTAAACCATAAGGCCGCGCCGTGGCTGAATGATTAGACCGCTTGGTTCTCACCTAGGTCGGCCAGGTTTCGATCCCCGACGACCGCAAAGTGAGATTTGTGGTGGACAACACGCGCTGGGGCGGGTTTTCTCCGGGTCCTGCGGTTTACCCCAAAACCAATTGCTCCATCATCTTTCCTATCATTTCATCTCGCCCTCATTCTGTCATCCACTTCCCTCACTCTCATACCAGGCATCGGGCTGATCACCCATCCTGAATTCTCTTTTTGTACTCAAGTGCAAGTTACTTCACTGCAAAACAAAGATTTTACCTTTTTCTCAGTATGTGTTAATGCTTAGATATAACACTGGGGAACAATGATTTTGCGCCATACAATTTTGACCTACTTCCGACTGTCACTGATTCCAAAACTGCTCCCCGTTATGTCCTATCGGCTCTAGTTTTTTAGTTACATTTTATTCACATTATACACCGATTTGACATTACTGGTCCGCATGCACACAATTAAATACAGAAGACAGTTGGGTGTATCAAGTACTTTCTTTTTCATTAAACAACTTTCCATCAGGTACCATAAATTGACTAATTAATTAAAACCATAAATTTATTTATATACAAGTCGCAATGGGTTCATTTATTTTCTTCCATCAGGTAGTTTATGTGATTTCCTCCGATGTAATGATCTTGGACATTCACGCTGGATGCTCCAATAGTCCACCATCAGATGTATAGCTCATCGTCCATGATACCATTCTTCCATTGTACTTATTTCTTGGTGAAAAAGTTCACCCTGTTCCTCACCTACATCTACAAGACAATCTGGAAATCAGTTCAAATGACTCTGCAGGTTGTGTAACTTGAAGCTCATAATACAACCAAGTGCACAAAAGGCAGTGAACATATTCTCAACCAGGTCTTTATAGTTAAGAGCCTTATAATTTCCAAGGAAAATCTTTACCACAGAACAACGATCATGCAGCGTCTCAATATTGTTCATTTAGTCTTCAATTTTTCATCATTTATAATGAGTTGTTTCGTTAACCCAAGTTTGATATGTAATGGTGGCAATATGATCTTGTTTTCGTCAACCAAAAGTTCTGTGATGAAGTTTTTCCTCCGGTGATCATGCTTTCTGTAAGAGGCCACTGTCTTGTCACCCAATATTGATCTTTAGCTCTAGAGTCCCATATATATAATGGGTATTTGGTGTACCCACCTTGTCCTAGAAGAAAATGCATCATCTTTATATCGACTCATTTGCGATCAAGGTATGAGATCTTCTTTAGGACTGTAGCTATTGTAGCTTGATTTTCATGACCAGTTGGTGACCACTGGTGACCAGTTGGTGTTTCCATTATGCAAAATAACACATTTCATGCTGCGTTTGGAGTCATCAATAAAATAATCGCCAATCCGTTGGTGTGTGTTTTCTTACCCATTTTCATACAAAAAACAAATTGGTTTCCTTTTGAAAGAACGGCAGGAAAACTTGCTCTCTTTTGCGATACCGTCACTTTTGTTCCCGTTAATAGATATAGTATTTCTGCCAGAAGCTAGGAATTCTGATGACTTCTTTGGAAGACTAAGACCTCTAATAAGGTCATTCAGTTCTGCTTGATTAAAACGAGATACAACTGATGAAAGTCCTGCGAAATCAGTCATTTTCATTTTGCTCAGCCAGGCTTTCAACTGATTCATCCGCTTCTTCTGATGACTGGTAAATACTGGAACAGGATACTCCTCTGAATGTGAAGCATTCCGTCTTGCAAAGCGTAGTTTAGGATATTTCCATATTCCGGTTTTTGCAACTGATATCCTTTACATTTACTGAACAAAAGTAACAAACGTCACTGTGATTTATTGGTTCTCGCCATATTATTGCTTCCCCAAATTTCAAACGCTTCCGCTTCCCATTTTTCCACTGTCGCAGATGCTCTGTGTATGTTTTACATACGATATGAGATACCCAAGGCTTATCTTAGTCTCCCAATGTTACTTTGAAATAGGCCAAATAAGCTCTTCCTACAAAGTCGGTTATGGGTTTTCTTTGCTGGATGAATGTGTATTCTCCACAGATGAAACAAAACACATCAGGTGTATTCCCACATTTTCTTCGTAATGAAACTATATCAGTGGCTATTAAGCCACATCACCATCACTAAAAAGGAAAAATAAATGTCAGAATAGTTCATCCGCAAACAACATGAATAGAGCTTCGGTACAATAAATTAGTACAATGCATGTAATATAATGAATTTCCAAATGGTGGTGTAAAAAGGAAGCCATAAGAACAATTTATACTCATGTATCAATATCTCATAAACTAGAGCTATTAGAATGAAATAGAAGGCATTTTCGGAACCAACAGAACCAAATTACCCAGAATCACGTGGGAAATTTCAGGCACCACGATTTCCCCCCTCGTGTAATCTATCATTTTCTGCCCGAAACCTTTTATCCAGTTCGAAGATTTTTATGGCATCTCAGTTTCCTCTGCTTTACTGAACCAAACAGTTCTTTTTGGGGGGCGGGGCTGGCACCGTTACTCTATCGGTAGAGCATCTATCCGCAGTGGAGGTTCGATTATCGACTAGAGAGTGGCAACTTTTCTCTAGCCAAGATTATATCCACTATTGACTACAGACAGTATAATGCAAAGAAGAGTCCGTCATTTAAGTTAAAGATGAGGTAAAAATAGAACAATAAAAGGTTTGCTTTCTTCTACCTAATGAGTTTTAGCACTGTTTTCTCCTTGCCCACTGTTTCTAAAGCAGCTGATTTAGTTGTCTTGTTTGACCATTTTACAACTCTGATTTCTCTGTATAATCAATCACACTAACCTCTTTCATAAATATGTCTTCTAGTTCACAGAACTGCTTTTTTCTATTGAATGCTTCCTTTCCTATCGTTGTTCACTGTGAGAGTTCTTGTCAGCAGCAACTTTTGTTACCTCCCATGAGTGGAAAATTCCTTTTCTTGTGATGTTCATGCCGCTCTGTTTATCGTTGTCATTTATAAGTTAACTCCGTTTACGTTTTCCTCATGATCATTTTCACTTCTACTAGCAGTATCATATCCGCCAATAATATGCATTTTATTCTTTAACTTTTCTTCCTTATTGAAACTGCCGAAAATAATGCACCAAATTTTCTAATTGAGATGGATGCTGCACTCCTCTTGCTATTTTGTTTCTATCCCATAAATCGCCTATCCTGTGATTAGTCACAGTTCACAAGCTGCATTTCTCTGATGAGTCGGCGTTTCAGTAAACAATTCAATCTATTGCGGATATCTGACGGTAGACTGCTCCTCTAGCGGCATTTATGGCAATAGAATTATTCTCCTCGTGAAACCAAGTGATAATACACTATATTTGATGTACAGAGATAACTGATGAAGCACTGTTTTTTTTTTTTTTTCCTTTCCTTTTCTTTTTCCCGGCGATACAAACACTGTCGATGCTTTACACTATACTAAATTTCTCCTAGAGACAAATTTATAATTTTTCACATAACTGCAAAAAATCGCTAGTCTGTTTCAAGTGATATAACAAAAAGCTACATCGCAAAATTTTTGTAGCGGTATCAGCAATTACTTTTTCCCCCTAAACATCAATTTCATCTTTCTGGTTCTATGGAACTCATGTTAGATATTTATGGAGGCTATCAAACGAAGGTGTGATCCAAAAAAAGAGCATGTGATGATGAGTGGGTTTAAGGGCGCTCAAATGCGAGGTCATCAGCGCCCACCTCTTTAGGTGTTTGACCTTGTTTACGAGGATGGTCTGAAAAGTTCTCGGCCTCACGCAGAGATCGCGGCACTATTTGCATGATTTTGTTCCCCTTGCGTTGGTACACATGTTAATATACCCTATGTTAAATTTCAAGTCATTCCAGGCAATAGTTGACTGTGGGCAGCTGTTTGAAGCAATGGAAGTACGCAAATGCTTTGAAAATGGAGAAATTAGAGTATCGTGCTGTGATACAATTCTTCGTAAAAGAAGGTTTAGCGCCTACAGAAATTCATTTGCAGATTGTAAATGTGTATGGCGACTCTTAACCTTCAGTTTACACTGTGAAGACATGGGCGGCTGACTTTAAACGTGGCCTGAAACCGTCCAAGAAGAACCACGCGAAGGACGTCCAAAAACTGTAACCACACCGAAAATCATTGAAAAAGCGCATGATCTTGGAAGATTGCGTACAAAGGTGTGCGAAATTGTTAATGCTGTTGGAATTTCAAAGGAACGAATTGGTCACATCTTGAATAAAGAATTTAACATGAAAAAGCTTTGCGCAAGATGGGTGTCGCGTATCCTTACTGTGGATAACTAACGCATTCGCACGACACTTTCTGAAAAAGCTTGGCACATCTTCAGAAGAACACAAGTGACTGTGTGCACCGATACGTCACAATGAATGAAATATGGATTCATCATTACACACCCGAATCTAAGCAGCAGTCGAGGCAGTGGACAGAATCTGGTTCTTCAGCTCCAAAGAAGGCGATGACGGTGCCATCGGCGGGAAACATAATGGCGTCAGTATTTTGGAATGCCAAAGGAATTTTGTTGATTGACTATCTCAAAAAAGGTAAAACCATTACTGGAGAATACTACTCTCAACTTTTAACCAAACTGAATGCAAAGCGTTCGTAAAAACAGACCCGGGTTAAAAAAGAAAAAAAAAAAAGAATTGTTTTCCATCAGGACAATGCATCTGCCCACAAAAGTGTTTTGACAATGGGAAAATTGAGAGATCTACACTATTAAGTGTTGGAACATCCACCCTATTCCCCAGATTTGGCTCCCTCGTACTTCCATCTGTTTCCAAAACTGAAGGAATTCCTCGCTGTTAGGCCCTTTTCGTCCAACGAAAAAGCAATTGCGGCTGTAAATGGCTACTTTGCAGCACTTCCAGATGAACACTACAAAGAGAGAGTAATGGCATTGGAACATCGCTGGACAAAATGTGTTGACATAAGAGAAGATTTATGTTGAAAAATAAAACTTCTTTGAAAGCACGAATTACCGTTTTTCACCATCAGGCCGAGAAGTTTTCAGACCACCCTCGTATAGGTATATAGAAGTGTCACATATCTCGTTTTTCACAATTTCACAGCAGCTTTTGCAAAAATAATATGGAGCTTCACCTAGGACTGTAACTGAAAAGGGATGGGGCATGTAAGAAGCTAGCTTTTCTAGAACCCACTTCAAGGTGTAGGTACATGATTCAGCGATTTTGTCAATGAAAAGAGAATCAGAAACTACCTACACTGTGCGCATGAATTATTTTCGTTCTTTTGTTATACTAAATGTCAAACTCCTCAGTTTGACAGCGTTTGTCGAATGGTTATCTGTTCTTAAGAAGTCATAAATGAAACGGAGATATCAACTAGGACCATGAGTAATGACGTAAAGAAATGATTGCTAAATTGACAACACTAAGCAACACAACATAGCCCCAAAAAGAGATGTTTTATACGCTCTCGGAAAGTATTTACGTGTATAATATATAATAATAATAATCATTACATTTCTCCCCTTAATTACTCAGAGTCTTTAAGCTCGTGGATAGGCAACCGTTCAGCCAGACTGAAAAATTCAATGCCATAGCCGGGATTTGAACCACGGATCTTCTGGTTTCCGTCCAGCCGCACTACCATTGTGCTACTATGGCCAACGTGCCGATGTGACATTAAATTCTCCATCTGACTCGTATTTTCCCGGTAAACCACTTAGGAGTTCAAATCCCGGCTATGGCATTGAATTTTTCAGTCTGGCTCTACGTTTCCACAATTTAGCCTACACACGGCCAGTGTGAAAGAATAATTAATTTCCATTAATTAACCGTTTTATCTTTCTTCGAATAAGGGCAATCAAATTGAATACTATAAATAACAGCCTGCAGTGGCTTTCATCCCAAGCGATAAACTCACGAAATAGTAGAAAGCTATTGGAAATAAAAATGACGGTCCATTTTTGAAGCAAACAGTATTAGTGCGATGTACTAGCAGAGGTACTGAATGCATTGTAGCTCGCTAACATGGCATCACCGGTGCTACAATCAGTAAACACTAGGCAACTTTGACATATCTTCTCTAAGTAAAGATATGCATATGACCTTTGTAGACCAGACTAGTAGATGATTACCCCTACATAGGACCTGGCAAGCAGTTCGTAATAAGGAAAACTTCAATACCGTATATAAACAGAGACAAGCATCTAACTTTTCCTGTTAAGGAACGCTCTGTGTTAACTGCAGTAGCAGATTAAGAAAGTTACAATATTTTCTTCCTTTTGACTTGTGAGCCACATTTTATCGAGTATTTAATGGTAATTACCTGTCTTGAAACCGATGACGTCATCTCTAGTAGACAGGCAACCCCTCCACGGTCATTCACTTATGGAAGGAATGAACGGGCTGGAAAATGTCATGGAAGAGCAACACGAGTGGGATAGGAGGTTGACAGCCAGAGTTGTTGCTTTTACTGCTCGTGGACTTGTGAACCAGTTTAATTTAATGGGCCTAATTCTTGTGATTTATTGGATCACTTTACCTAACAAGGGCGGAAGGAGGGGAAGATAAGAATTCCTAAAGTGAAACATTTTATTTACATAAATAAAGAGAAAACTAAACGTTCAGGAGCATAATTATAAGAACGAGACACTGCTTCAAGCAAAGATTTAAAAAAGGAAGAAAAATATAGTCAGAAAATACTTAATGGATCGATTACCACCGTAATATTCTACTTCTTTGAGCAGCAGCATCAGTTTTAAAGTTGTTGTTTTTTCCGCCGAGTGCATAAAGTGGCAAGAGATGAACGAATGCTTGTTTTAACTGTTTTCTACACTGATATTCAAGAGCACCCACATTTTTAGCTTTTATTTTATGGATTCTTACTTTTTCTTTTATTTAAGCCTTCAATATCTTCTCTCAGACCTTTCGTACATAATTCATTAAAAACGAACACTGACCAGCCATTGAAAACGCATAGAAGAAATCAGGTAATAATGCTTGCATGAAGTTTTTTACATCTTGGCATGAGAGTGCAAACCCACGGTTTCTTTTTCCAGCTCAAAAGTTAGCTTACTGAAATATAGAATATTGTACACATACCGAATTATAAAACCCCTTGATGTTTCAGAAATTCCATCATATAATCCCGAACAAAATTGTGGAAGCTTGTAAGATACAATTAGCGTAATGGCCAGAGGAAGGACCCTTCTCTGCCGGTTCATAGATTTGGATAGTGGCGGTATATCATTCACTTCATTGATTGTGCATTGATGTATATATTCCTGCTGTCACAGTCGTACTGAAATGCAATGCAAGTAACCTACAGAGTATGAAATTGTCTCTCGTGCGCCGGAAAACTATTAGACGCAGTTTATTTATTCTTCGTTGGTGGCTAATGGGCTACGAAATTAACACGCCCAAAATAATCTGATCAAATATTGATACTTCAAGAGGACAGATCATGCATGTTCGTATAAGGGTGTTGGTGATTTTGAATAACCCTTCACTATACAAAATTTCAGAATAGCTATTCAAATTTTCTCTTATAGGTTTAAGCTAATTTAGACTTCAGTTCTCTCTCTCTCTCTCTCTCTCTCTCTCTCTCTCTCTCTCTCTCTCTCTCTCTCTCTCTCTCTCTCTCTCTCTCTCTCTATCTCTATCTCTGCTACAATTTTTCCCTTCCTTTTCGTCAATCTGATTCTAATTTTGAATGATTTTGCAACTATTAACAATGGATCTACCTGGACTCTTATTGATAGAGCTCGTACTATTCTTTAACACACATAAGATCTGGGAGATATGAGATAGTATAAAAACTATGTATTCCTTACTTGTACATACTAGGCATTTAAATGTGTCAAATATCTTTTGTACATGATGTGTCAATAACCTAAATAAAACGATTGAGACATGACAAGTGCTGATGCTGAAATCATTGTCATCTCTATTCCGAAATAATGTGGCTCGCCATTTTTTATAGGGCGACTCATTTGAAGGTTAGTCATTGAGAACTTTTTACCAAGAATAAACATTAAGCATTAACATCCGTGTTTAGTAAATATACTGCCATAAGTTGCTATTACTGCTGCACTCCTTAAATTAACACTGTGTCTCAAATGTAGCTTTTCTCTTCACACCTAATTGGGGTGACGCATTTGTATTTTTAGTGCTATTTCAGATTGCTCTAGTTCCAAAAAGAAGCTAACGGGTTCCAAAAAAACTGTTATAGAATAACAGTCAAGTACGCCCAAGAACACTTGTGCATAAATGATATAGCAAGATAGCTTGGTTCACTCCCATACTCGTACTTGCGTAAGAAAAGAAGTGTAAAATAGCTGAAATATTGAACATATATGAAGTGTTCTTTTTCAACTATAAGTGTTTATGAGATGTCAAATATTTTAGAAGGAGAATCTTTTGAAAAAACAAAATTATACTGCAGAGAGAGACAGAGAGAGAGAAAGTGAAAATGATATGTGGGCTGAACCTTACTGAACTTAACAGTGTTTCACAACAAGGTCATTTCTTCCTCGGTAGATATAAGCTTTTGTGATAGCTTTTCCTACCACAAAATCTCCTTCTATGCAGCTGTAAACTATTAACAGACAAATATGAAGAACATCAGTAGACTTTTGACAGTTCCTCAACAAGTCCAACAGTCCCTCAAAATAAAGTTTCGTTTATGTCTTAATAACCCACATTAATTCATCACAAATGGAGGCGATAGGATAATACAGAATCAGAAATTCGTCGAAAATCTCCAATAACCTAAACGATAATTGTCTGTGTTAATGCTAAAGTTGAACTTGTGCTTGTTCACTTTTTGGAACACTAAGGAGTGCGAAGCGCTTATCAAGGAAGGCATTTTCCTGCTCCAAAAACCCGAAACGCTGGAGGATACTACAGAACAGGAAAACGCTTTAGGAGTTGGACTGGGAAACACGGTGACGTCCGGTATGGATTCAGATTTTTCCCTATGCGACTGTCAGCAGTTCAACAATCGACACACATATTCATGGATTATATTTGACACGGACAAGGGACTTATGACTAGACGAAGCTGTGAATTGGTCAGGTAGTTTGCCTCTTTATGGAATAAATTAAATAATATAGTGTGTCCATAAAAATACTGTCATACTTTAAACTGGTATTACGTCGCTTTGGATAATCGTAAAGATATGAAATTGGTGACATTCAAAATAAAAACTCAATTAACAACAAAGGACGAGATCGCAGGAATCGCGGGAATCAAACATAGAAACTAAGTGCACCCACGGTTATGAATGTCGATATGGGATCATTGTTGTAATTTAGTAGGTAGGTTACATGTGACAGTTTGCTTTTAAAAAGGTTGTTATTGAAGAAGTTTTAAGGAGTTATGAAAAATCTACAGCAGTGTAGTTGGTGTGTATCGGAATATGATAGCACGTCTTGCAGGTTCTGTGTGCCTTCGAAGATTTCAACATCGAGCTCCAACACAAGCATCAATTTTGAAGTGGTACTGTGATTTTGTGGATCGTGGCTGCAGATTATCAAAGGAAAGGACATCTATCATTGAAGGAATTGTGGAAGAAATGTGCGCGACATTTGTACGTAGTCCTAAGAAGTCTGTCCGTAAAGCTAATCAGCAGTTAAACATCCTTATATCCACTGAATTTACTGTTAAAACCTGCAAAACGATTAGACTTATGTGAACATTTATTAGTACTAAAGGAAGATAATCAAACTCTGTCAGGAAAATAATTTTCAGTGATGAGGCAACATTTCATGTTAATGGAAACGTAAATAGATACAAAGTTAGAATTTGCAGGAACTGAAATCATTATGTCACTCTGGAAGTTGAAAGAGACTCCCCTTAAGTAGGAATGTCTTCTATGCCTTATCGAAATATCAAGTCTATGAACCACTTTTCTTTCGAGACAACTGTCAACGGTCCAGCTTGACATGTTCAGTGATTTGTTATTTCCACCATTGTAAGAAGAAGGTACGAATTTATTTTCCAACAAAATGGAGCACCTCCTCATTGGTATTTACGTGTTCAGGCTTCCTGGAATTAGCAGCTTCCAGAAAGATGGATTTGACGTGTCGGAAATGAGGTCTTCTACAAGTGGGAGCTGAGGTCGCCTGACTTGGCGGTCAGTGACTTCTTTTCATGGAGTTACATAAAGGCTGTGTCTATGTAACCCATACCTAAAAATTTGCAACAATATCTGTATACTTCTGCCATCCAGGAAACTTCATTAGATAGTTTGGAGCGTGTGGCATGAATGGAAATATCACCTTGATGTCTGAGACGTCATTCATGGGGACCACATTCAATGCCTATAAATCACAGCAATGTTAAAAAAATTAAAACTAAAAATAAATGTTAAATATTTGAATTTTTCTTTAGTGGATCATTAATGTCCTGGGAATACGATTATACAAAGCGACGTAATACCAAGTTAAAGTATGACAGTATTTCTATGGACACCCTGTAGTTCTTATGTTATTTAAGCAATATTCGTATTTACATTATGTTATCAATCTGCTGTCTAGTTGACCCGCTGATCATTAATATATATTGTAATGAGACACCTTCAATCCATAAGATAGCCATTTTAATCTGAATGTAAAAAGCTGGCACTTTTAACGCATTCCACTTGTGAAATTCATTAGGAATCAATTAAAACTTAAGGATTATAAGAATACTGGATTGAGAAAAAAAATCAGCAGGAATATGTTTCTATTGTAGTTCATAATCGTGAATATTTACATTTCCGTACAAAAATACAGCAATTGACAGTTTTTTTCTTTATTCAATGTCTTATCAATTCAAGTTAGAAGAAATTATGTAAATTACTTTCATTGCAACTTAAGCGAGAATAAATATATTGTGCAAACATCAGAGAAAATCTACAGAGCTGATAACAATTTGCTGAATACTGCTCAGCTGTTTTTCAGTACTTTATAGATGAACTCTATAAGAAAGTAAAACGATAGTTAACGTAAAAGTATAAAATGAATATAAAGTGTTATCACTTTATCGCGTAATTTATTACTAATAATAATAATAATAATAATAATAATAATAATAATAATAATAATAATAATAATAATAATAATAATAATAATAATAATAATAATAATAATAATAATAATAATAATAATAATAATAATAATAATAATAATAATAATAATAATAATAATAATAATAATAATAATAATAATAATAATAATAATAATAATAATAATAATAATAATAATAATAATAATAATAATAATAATAATAATAATAATAATAATAATAATAATAATAATAATAATAATAATAATAATAATAATAATAATAATAATAATTATGGCGGATTTTCCCTTATCACAAGAATATTGAGTAAGCTTTACGGACCATCACATATTTCACATATTTCCTTCATTCTCTGTTCCTTAAGTTAACCAGTTAAGTACTTTATACCTAAATAATACAGCATGATTAACACTGAAAAGCGGAATTAGTAGTGAAAAATTAAATTTTGCCTGGCCTGGACTGACATTATGGACCCTCAATTTCCTTAGCGATATTTTATCAACAGAGCTACCGTGAGTTAACTCCCAGGAAGTAAAAGACTCGTGGTCTAAATCGTGGCATGCAATGTTCAATGTAATTAGGTTGGTAATCTACAAGGTCATTATGAAATTTCAGTTACTATTTCCAGTCATAGAAATGTTAGCCTAAATACTTGTACGACAATACACCGTCCCTTCACCAAATTGTTCCCCCAAAGGCATGGAGTTAATGTATTTTAAAAATCTGGCGGATGTCTCAGGCGGTAGTGACCCGGCTTCGAGAGATCGTGGGTTCATACCCATGGTCAATTTTCCTGACAGACCCATGGTTTTTTTTCGGAGATTTCCCCGGACTCGCTAGGCGAACTCTGGGAAGGATAATTCCCCCCACCCTTTTTCCTGGTCCTCCATTTCACCTCACCTCATCTTTTATCCTAGTTGCTTGTTCTAAGTGTCGGCTTGAGTTTCGGCGCGCACAGCAGGTGCGTTGCTCTCTTAAATCCTCGTTCTCGAAACGGAGGTTGGTCACCGGGTCCCGCCCCTCCCCCCTAGGGGATGAGTAAACCCGAAAAGAGAAGGGAAGTCACCGGGAAGTTTCAATCTGTACCTGTTATGGGCCCTGCCCTCTGCTGTAGTCCTTCCTCAGGTCCGGCCACTTTTAGTATCCTTCCTGCCGTGAGGCATTGGCACAAAAATTGACAATCGTGGTACAATTCCTAATTCTGAACCTTGTCATAGTCAATGCACTTAAAAAGCGAAAGGAACGCATTATATTAGTACCGGCTTAGTGCTACAGGGTAAGAACATATTTCCATTTCTACCTTCTTCCAATCAAATTAATTTATTTTGAAGAAAGTTCACTTTTTATTAACAATGTTAGCACTTGTATTGCATTAATATGTTCCCCTTGTGCATTCAACTATCAAGTACATATGATTTGTCAATATAAATTGATTATTGCCTCCTAAAAGCATTTTCTCAATTGTTTTCTCTGTGAGTTAAACTGAATGCCCCCAATAACATACAGAACTCATTAATGAATTTAGGTTTATATGCTTCAGCACGCAAATTAAGTTTATTACTGGTGTTGGAATTCAATAACTTTGATTTACCTTATTTCTTCTTAATACAAAGTGTCATTTAAAAAATCTGATGTGTCACGATCATGACTTTTTTCTCAACCCATTTCTATCTCCAATTGTTTACTTCACAACTTTCTTACAAAACATTATTTTTCTAACTACTTAATGTTAATGGAGATAGACGTTTGTACAAATGGTTTCATTACTCATTTCAAGAGGAACAGAACACGCCCGCCTCGGTAGCGTAGATGTCAGCATGTCTGCCTCACGTTCAAGAGGTTCCGAGTTCGAATCTCGGTCAGGGTGAGTTACCTGGATAAGGTTTTTTCCGGGGTTTCCCCTTATCATGATAGACAAATGTCAGGTAACTCTAAGCTCCATGGACCCTGGACACATTTGAGCATCATTTCACCCACTTCATTCACCGTCCGATATGACTTAACGTTGGAGGACGTAAAATTACAAAAACTGGTACAGGGTACATTAGTTTTGAATCACGAGAAACATGATGAAGTGTTGGACTATTCGAATAGTATCAAATACCTCGGAAATAGTTAATGACACGAAACAAATTGACGTAAATTGTACTATTAACAAAATCTAGATTTTCTGGTGTAGATTTTATCAATTACTTATGGTTTTCCAGTTATAAAATTATACATACTACATTCAGAATGACTTCTCAGACTATTCATAGAAAATTCAACACAATCTTTTTTATTAATAAGTAAACATCTTAAAATATTGTACCTGAGTCGAAATCATTAGAGCCATTTTTTTGTGAAAATAAAAAACGAAACATTTCTCTTTATTTTGAAATACTGGTTAACGCCCGGTCTTACTGGATACGCACCAAAGGCGCGGATACTAGTGATACATGAAATGAAATAACTGTTTAAAAAGATGGAGAAAAAAACGTTCCAGACCTAAGTTTAGAGTATGTACTTCTATGGCATTTGGAAATCTGCCGCAACTATTTGATAGTTCATTTTACAGTTTTGCTATTCATACAAGCACATTACGTTAAAGTGATATCTCACTGTAGAATTAGGCGGGATGTGATGGTTATTTTCTTCTACCATAGGTGTGTAGTACAGAAGGTTAAAATATGCTAAGAGTGGGAATAATTGGTCTATACATTTGAATTACCAGTGCTTTTAAGCATTTTTCCATAAATAATCTGGCTGCAGTTTTATGTAAACTTTTTTTCTAAATAAAACTTTAGATGTAAAGCAACTATTTCGTATTACAATTTACATTGTTGTTAAAGTCAGATAACCAAAAGGTTTTTATAAGTTAATATTGTGGAGTTTTAAACTCTACTCTTGTATATTAATAAACTCAAAGCTTTTTTGTAAACATATACCTATTTTAATAATTCAAACGTTTGAGAAGTTGTAGAACTCCTACTCTGTGCTATGGCCCATCACATGAAAGTTTTTTCTCTTAGTTGCTATATTCACTTTATTAGCAATAGTCAATATTTATAATAACCTCAATGTATCTACATCACATTTGCCTCCTATATAATCCATAATGAACAACAAAGACGTTTACCGCAGTACGGTAGCGTAAAGAGTCTAAAACAGTAGTTGAAGATGTTCGTGCTCCATTAAACAGCAGAAAAGGTTCAAAATGTTGACAATGCAACATACGAGAAAAAACGAATGAATACATTTGAAGGCATCTCCGTTAAAGTGCCCCGAGAACGGCAATTTTGCAAATGAAGTCATTTCTACTTGACAGTGAGTAGCATCGAACTCCAGTTCCTGAAGTTGAGTAGCATGTTAAGTATGCACTTGTCCTTGAGCCAAAAGATACGAGAAACAGATCCCGTCCTGAATAATAATTTGGATATAAAACAAGGAGTGCTGACATACTTTATGGGAAATCGGAAGCACTCATGAATAATAAGGAAGAAGTTTTATTTAAGCGCACATCCTGGCTTCTCAATGTTTAGAGAAAGTCTGCAACGATGTAATTATTTATCTTGATGAATTTCTTAAGGACGTTTTCATACAATGCTTCATTTGGGAATTTAGAAATGCAGAAACAATAATGAAAACTTTTGGAATGGTGCTCGGTTCTAGTGGAAGTTAATCGGCATTATCTTAAGAGATGGTTGGTTGCTAACACTCCCCACATAGCAATCTTGGTCTTCGGGGTAACCTCGCCCCACCACGTGAAGTCCGGACACCATTTCTCAGGTGGAGGTACCCAAAGGGCGATGTCCATTACCTCCAATGATAGGATGATAGTGAAGATGACGGTGAGGCTAAAGGACCTACAGTTTATACCGTGGACTCCAAACGTTGGGCATAGCGGACACATCACATGTGCTAGACAGCGGTGAAGGCGTGGATAGGACCGACTTAAAATCGCCAACCCCAGTGCCGGGAATCGAAATCGCGACCCTTTGCAAGGGAGCCGCGAATGAAACCACTGTGCTACTCCGGCGCCCTTTATCTTAAGAGATAACCTTGGGGCAAATGTACCATCTTGGCGTTTTCCTCTCTTTTTATTATTAGTTGCTCAGCACGGTTAAGTACTATACAGAGCAGATATACTGAAAAATAAATATCACTATTAAGAGTGCAATTGAAAAGGGATGTCCATATGAGTCCGAAAATAGAACATTAAGTCAGTCCCTGAGGAGAGAAAATAAGGAAATAAGTACCACCTTTCGTGTCCCAAAGGAAAAATAATAAATATCCTGCGGCAAGCGCAGATGCAATCAAAGCTCAGCAACAGTGGAGTGTCCTTTCGAAGTGTGCAGCACCAGGTTATTACTCCAAAAAGATGAGCAAAGACGTTGCAAGTCATAGATATGCTCTCGAATTCGCCAATTTCCAATTCACGGCGAAGCTGTGCATTTCGGGTGCATCTTGGAGCATTCACAGGTATGCGCAATATCTTGCTGTGTGACTCTTAGAGCCGTTGGTTCTTAGTAGAAGTAGCACACCGTAAAGGATTGGCATATAAATAGGATTGCGATTTAGAATCTTATCCTTGTTGATCAGTGTTCAACCAGTGCTTTACAATTTAGACGCTGTCCCAACACTAGAAGGTGGTCATGTAGTATTTCTCATATATTATATAAAATGTATGTGTATGCAAAATACCTTCGTCTCCAGTACTTAACCTGCTGCTAACTCAAAGTAAGCCCCGCTTATTTTCATCAGGCTTCACCTCACAGTTTAACCGTCTGCGTCTGTCTCAATGATGTTGCGCCAGGTTGTAGCGGTAATGTCTGGTAAGCGATTTTAGCCGAGAAACCTGTCTCAGGGTATGCATGGGCGTATATTAAAAGAAAGGATGACATCAGAAGCTGTCTTTGGAACTTTTATGAAACAATATTCGCCTTAACTGAGAAGTTGCCGACCAATGGAAACTAAAATATAAATTAAGGTGTTTGAATCCTATACCACGCAATAACACGCTGTTCTATGCTTGAGGCAAGAATGACACCTAATCCTGCTACGTCTTATTCCACCGGGATCCGACCAAAAGTGTCCAAGATTATGCACAGAATGCGTTACTCAGCTACCAAAATTCTCCTAATAACCTCCCCTTTTGCTAATGACTCTAAGACCCCCACTACTAGCTTCTAATACGATGTTGCCACTCCACTTCTACATTACTGAAAATTTCTGCATTCCTACACCGAGTCCATATATACATTTTTAAGAAATACATATTCCAAGAATTCCAAGATAGCCTGCCATACCTAATTTGGCAACTTTGGATAGTGGCCTTACCCTCTCTAGCGTTATCTACCGAACCACTTTTACGAATTTGCCTGAAAACCGGCCGTCGCTAATAATTAACGTACTTAATGTCATCTTACCCCGAGGCTAACTGTACTTGCTGGCCCCATAGCTCAGTCGTCGGTGGAGCACCTGCCTGCCGTACTAGGGGTCCCGGGTTCGATTCCCGGCTGGGGGGTGGGTATTTTTCTCCAAGATGATTCCCCATTTCACCAGAGTCTGGAAGTATGGATGAGAGTGTGAATGTATGCATGATCTAATGATACAACCCAACGTTTATGAGTTAACACCATCGATATGTTCCAAAGGAGAACAGCCGCCGATATGACCTCTGCAGTTAAGGGGAAAAAAACTGTACTTATAATCTACTGCTAAACCTTATAGCCCTTTAAATTTAATACAAATTCACAAAATATTCATATTTAACTCTATTATAAGTATTAATTTATTCAATGGATCCATTTTGAAAGACATATCCTCGTTTAGCCTTGTGTGTGTGTATGTGTATGTTTTTTTTCTTTTCTTTTTGTTTTTTTTTTTTAACCTGGCATGTCCCATTCCTTAGGAATACTACATGCCTTATTTTATTTACATTATATACAACTTTTACAATGATTTTACAAATCTTGTATTTGTATTGAAAGGTTTCCTACAATATTTTACAATATTCTTATTAAAATAGTTGCAATTAATTATCAGTTTTATTAAGTTTTTATGCTTCATTTGCCTACTCTATATCTGTGAAGTTTATTGATTTAACAAATTTGACGAAACATTTTAGATGTGTGTTAATAAGTTGCTCTTTGGTAATGGGCCACGTGCATTGTCTGCTTTTTATTTTCCTGATCATTTCGGTTCTTTGTTTGTTTATGATTGAACATCGGAATATTATGTGGTCTACTGTTTGGTCCTCTTCTTGACATTTGCATACTGGGCTATCTAGTAAAGCAAATCGATGGCGGTATGAACGGAGCTTTCCGTGTCCTGTGACAATTGCTGTAAACTCTTGGCAAATGGGCAGTTCTTGTTTTAGTCTATTTCTCACGGATGGGAAGAATTCTGTGGTGATGGCTCCTTTCCTTGATGCTGTCCATTGTAGTTGCCATGCGTTCAGTCCAGTGTCTCTCTCCATGCTTATCAGGACTTCTTTAAGTGTTTTATTATTTGTATTTCACAATCTTCCCCAGCAGCCTCTTTTGCTAGTCTGTCTACTATTTCATTGCCATATATGCCCGAGTGTGCTTTCACCCATCCAAAATGCAGCATCCAGTCTGATGTTCTCAGGTCGAGGATTTTAGCTTTGATTGCCTCAGTCAGGTAATTGTGTTTCAACTTGTTTTTAAGGAGATCCAGTGTTATCCTGCTATCAGTGAACAATGCAACTCGTTTATCAGCGTACCCTTCATTTTCTAGTTCCTTTAGTTTCTTCAGCGCCTCAAGAAGTGCAAGTTGCTCTGCCTGGTTATTTGAGCATCGAGCATGCAGCTTGAACTTTAACTTATGGGTCAACATGCCGTTTATAAATATTACTGCCGCTGCCCCAATTTTGTCTCCCATTTTGCTGCCATCTGTGTATATTTCAAATGCGTATGTACTGTTATTGTCTGTCTCATATATTGAAGGATTTTGTGCCGGGTGACTCCAGTGTCGCATTTCTACTGGTGCGTCATATTCCTCATTGTGAGCTCTTGTTGCCAGATAAGTCCTTACCTTTCTCTCTATGGTTACTTGTAGAGGTTGCGTACTAGCTATTACACATGAAGCCTCATATGAAACTGTACGGTATGCTTTAGCAATTTTTATATTAATTAGTCTCTGCACACTTCTGTACTTAATAATGTTCTTGTATTTCTTGATGGCTTCTATCCACACTGGTGAGCCATATGTCATCGCTGGAACTATAGCTCCTTCATACCTTCATAGATCGTTCTTAGAGATGTATGTGGCCCAGTTCTGGATCTTCAGTATGTCCTGGTTCGCCGTGTTTTCTGCTTTGAGTTTGGATGTTCCTCTTGTTAAGATGATAACGTCGTGTGTGTGTGTGTGTGTGTGTGTGTGTGTGTGTGTGTGTGTGTGTGTGTGTGCGTGCGTGCGTGCGTGCGTGCGTGCGTGTGTGTGTGTGTGTGTGTGTGCACCACTCATGATTTACAGTGTAGAATACTATATGCTTGCATTAATATTAGTACCACCACCATTTAAAGCATTAGCATAAGAGATGAACAATTAACTATAGGCAACAGTTTTTCCTCTTGTTATCAGTGTATAATGCTGTTTGATTCAGTAGAGCATGAGCTTCCTGTTAATTTTTATCCTTCAAAATGATTGGTTTTACTTATTTCCTTAAGTAGCTGTCTTCCAACTTGCCACAGGTAGATTTTTAAATTTGAATATCAAATTGTCATTTACTTTTTACCATTTATTACAAAATCATTTACACCTACCTTTAAGTTTTTTTAAACAAATAGTTCCCTTTATTTCCTATAGTTGTCTTACCCAGCATTCCATTGATATATTCTATAAGCACAGGCATTAAAACAAGAATTACGGACAACCTTTTTATGTCATACTCATAAGTAGTATCTAATTTGTTTTTATACCTAAAGCATGTCCAAGATTTTGTCCAGCTTGGTAAAATATTGTGACAATTTGTACATAAGAGATTCAAAAAATCTCATAATTTTGGGCAACACTCTCCAAGAGCACAAATTTGTGCAATATAATTTTATCTACAAGGTGTGGGAAAATACTGTAAGCGTAGCATAAAGTTTAGGTGTTTTTTTATAAATTGTAATGTAGATAACCTGTGCTTTTGCCAACTCCTGTTGTATAATTCTGCAATATTATGACCACAAAGCTCAAAATAGTGAATATTTTTACAAAAGCAGTTAATGATTTGGTAGGGATTATTTTTAGAGATGTAAGGTGTCAGCTAACAATTTTCTTTGGGTTCTACAGTTTAAGTATACAAAGTTTCATTTATATAAGAAATAGGATGTTGATTTGTACATTATGGATTGAAAATAGAGATTTTATTATCACTTTTTTCAGTTTCTAAAATAATCCAAATGGACTCAGTTTCGTCAAAATCATAGCAAAAATATCATCTGATAACATTTCAGTGAAATAGGAGGAAAGTGTGATACAAACATACCACCCTCTCTAAGCCCCCTAAAAACACTCAATTTTAAAATATTTTAGGTCATCCCATTTACCCCTTCGATCTAGAAGTCATTACAAATCTGTCATATTTGCAACAAAATGCCAAAAATAGCCCCTGATATCCATATTCATTAAATGGGATTGAAATTTGGTGACATGAAATGGAAGAAGCGACTAAGCTCTAGCTTTGAAATTTTCAGGAACATTAAATAGTCTGTGCCACCTAAAGAACAAAGCCCTTCAATGGTGGAAAAATTGCTAAAATTGGTTAAATGGTTCTTGAGATACCCCCTTTCTCTCATGCATACTTGCACACTATCATTTAGGTATGCAAAATCAACCCATGGCATAACAGCCCAAGAGGGCCAAAGTCTGCTAACCCGACTGACAGCCTCATGCCCACATACACATGGTAGAGGTGGGTGATCATCCAACTGATATGGGTTGGAAATGTGGTCAGCATCTTGGCACCCCTAGCCAGAAAGTTGGCTTACACAGGGCCCCTACCCTGCACCCCCAAGGGTTGGATCCATCCCGGGAGCATTCCCTGGCCGGGAACTGAAGCATGGCGATTTAGCCCATTATGCCATGGTGCAGGACTCATTTAGATATTATCTACAACAATATTAATATTATAATATTGATTAAATACAGATTATCATATACTATTTTACAGTAAAAGAGAAATATATAAAAATGTTAGTATTTTTACAAAATCTCTTATTCACTAAACAATGGAATGAGACAAATTGCAACATGACATACTGCAACTGTAACGAAATGTAATGAAATTATATTTAGGAGTTATATTTATATTTCTGAGAAAGGCCACATTTATGGTCACAAAGGTGATTCATTTAATTGCAGATTTCTTTTTATTATTGTTTCTATTCTTAAAAATAATAAAGAAACAAGTTTCTGATCTTGATTTTCACATAGACTAAAAACAATCATACCCATGAGACCCATTGTAAATAATGTCAACACTCCTACTTACCTTCTGGCAAAATGGCTGTCCAAAAAATTTCAGTCTTTTCCACAATTCAATACTCTGAGCATAAAAAACTCTTTAGACCTGGTAGAAAAAATTCAAAATCTGAAACTAAACCCTCAAGACACTTTAGTATCCTTTGATGTCTGCTCCCTCTTCCCTAGCATTCCAATAGACAAACTTTTGATTTAGCTTAAGAAATGGCTAACTTCTATTAACCTGGATGCCAATACAATAGAAGAATATTTGGCAATGACTGAAATATGTATACATCAAAATTATTTTGTTTTCGATGGAAAGTATTATAAATAAATTTCAGGACTAGCTATGGGAAGCCTGCTATCACCATTTTTGGCCAATTTATACATGAGCTTTTTCAAATCACATATAAACTAAAGCCTTCCCTCATATTTTTAAAACATGGTACAGATACGTAGACGACATCTTTGCAATAGTGCCCTACAAACAAAAAGATGATGCTTTGAAACTACTCAACCTGCAAGAACCCAGCATACAATTTACAGTAGAAACTGAAGAGGACTGTACTCTACCGTTTTTGGACCTTAAAATTACAAAAAGCAATGAAAAACTAGAATTTGGTATTCATAGAAAAGCAACACACACATCAAAGCAAATAGCTTCAACCCAATTCCACACAAACATGCCACCATCAACAGTCTCACACACAGATTAGTAAATCTACCCCTCAGCCAGCAAGAATATCAAAATGAATACCATCAAATCTTAAAAATTGCAATTAAAAATGGATATGGAAAAAACCTTGTAGATAAAAAACTAAAATCATTCAAACTTCAAAAGAGATTAAAACAGATCACAGCTCTCACACCAATAAAACAAGAAACTAGATTTGCTAAATTTACTTACCACCCCTGGGCCACAAAAAAGTTCCAAAAAATATTCAAGAAATACAATATAACATTGGCACCAAACAACAATTACAACATTAAAAACCTACTTAACAGTAATAATACTGATAAGATAAAACCAGAAGAAAAGTCAGGCATTTACAAGATTAAGTGTAAAGACTATGAAAAAATTTACATAGGGATGACAAAAAGAAACATAGGCACTAGAAAGAAAGAACACTTCAGCACTTAAAATACAAAAATATTGATAAGTCCACAATAGCGGTTCATTTCTGGTCTGAAAATCATGAAATTGAAGATAGCAACGAATTACTAAAATACGTACAAAAACATAGTGAACTCGTTATATGGGAGAGAATATATATAGAAAAACATAAAAACCAACTAATGAATTTTGAAATTCCACTAGAAGAGAACCCCACATTTAAGTTCATCACTAAATCAAGAGACGGCAGCAGCAACTCCAGAATTGCCCACACCACTGGATCAAGCTTTAGTCGCATAAGAGCTGATGATGCAAATGATGGTTTGCGAAACATGTCTTCAGAATAGGTATGTAAGTGAAGCCGATGTGTAATAAATACGACTCATCTATAAATTAATAACTAAAACAAAGTTTTGTTCCATTGTTGTTTACTGAGATGCTCTTCATTAAAATACTAGGTTAACATGAAATGTAGGGTTAATAAAATAATCATAAACTCAGACATTCTTTACTTTTCTTTAAGAACAAAATCTCTCTTTCATTTCACATGCAGTTGATACTAACCTCAATTTAAAAAATAATGCACATAAAACAACACTGCTTCCATTTAATTTTAGATAGAATATTAGCATTGGCACATTTTTTTTCCTGAACCGTGGGGAAATTACATGAATAACAAGCTTGAGATCCCAGCAGTAACTACAGCAATTTACATTTTGTGATCTAATTTCAGGATGTATGGTTGGAGGGAAACATTACCCAGAGGGTGAAATGGTACAGACTGCAGCCCAGTCCAAATGTGAGAGTTGCTTCTGTCTCAAAGGCAAACTACGCTGTGCCACAATCACCTGTTCTTCACCAGCCCCAGGTTGCAAACCCATCTTCACCCCTGGTCAGTGCTGCCCATCACGCTACAACTGTTGTAAGTACAACATTCAGTTGTTAAAAATTCTTTGAACACAACACAGCAAACTAATTGGTTAACATAGCATGTTAAATAAGCAAAGTAAAATCCAATAACATGCAACTTCCATACTTCATAATTTATTTTCCCATACTTAAAGTTAAAAAAAAGAAAAAAAGAAATAAAAGAAAGGGAAATGGTGGTTCATTGACACTCATTAGTATCACAGTATGTCTACAACTTAGAGATGTATTTTTGATAATTTTTCCACACTTTTAAATTTAATTTTTGTATTTATATTCCTTATACTGCTGTTGCAGCTATGGCATTTCAGGTTTTACTAGGAAAAGATGTAAGTATATATGCTATGCCGGGTTAATGTACAAGGTTAATAAAATTGCTTAACCCAAAAAATTACTACTTCTTATTGTTTTGAATTTCATGTATTTTATACAATATAAAACTCACATTTTCAAAGTTGCAGAATAAATAAGTATGCTATGAATATATTTATTTTTCTATGGGAAGACAACTTCTAAAGAAAGTTTCTCAAACCAAAATAAACTTCTCTAAAAAAGAAAATAAAGACTTTTTGCCATTATTTACTTTAATGGCCATAACTCAAAACCTTTGCATTAAAACATCACTGGAAATATATATTATGATGTCCCTAGAACCCCCTTTTAGAGAACCCAAGAGAAAGCACTTTTAAATAAAGGTGAGGGTTTTACATTTAACCAGCCACTGGCAACAAATAGATAAGAACGTTTTTCAGGATTCTTTAGATTCTTGCATGGAACTGTGAGAACTAAACTATATCGGCCATTTAAAACTATTTAATGTAAATTTCAATATCAGCATTTTGGGTGAGATAAAATAAGTTCTACTTTCTCTACTTACCAAAGGCAATTGGTAGAGAGTAATAACAACAATAAATTTCTTTTTTCTGTTTTTACTGCTTAATTTGTAAAGTCATCTTTAGCTTCTTTGCTCACATCCAGGTCTTTGACTTAAGGAACAACTTGTTGACTGTAGGTACTTTATAAACACTGGATTTTAATTACACTACCTATATGAAATTTACCTCCGCAAAGATAACAAGGGTTTTTAGTCCATTTTAAAATGTACATTCTGAAAAATGATGCTTAAAATGGCACATCACATCATAATTTTTACATATTTTAGAAGGCTGCGCTATGGCTGAGTGATTAGACCGCTTGACTCTCACCTAGGCAGCCTGGGTTCAATACCAGGTGACCGCAAAGTGGGATTTGTGGGGACAACAGGGTGCTGGGGTGGGTTTCCTCTGGTTCCTCAGGTTTCCCCCACCATCATTCCACCAGTTGCTCCATCAATCTTTCATCTTAGGCGTTGGGCCGACCCCTCAACCCTGATTTCATTTCCGGTCAGATGCTTTAGCTCCCTCGCTCTGAGGGAACCCAAGCACCTCCTAACGTCAGCATTGATGAGTAAGGGAGGGAAAAAAAAGATATTTTAGATATACTTAATCGAAAAGGAGTTCACATACCAGCTGATAACATGCATGCAGTAGGTTACACACCCTTGTCCTACATGATTACTTACAAAATGTAAAAATGAAAACATGCTGTACAATTTAACCAGACCTCTAGGTTCCAGACTGCAACAATGGCAATTACTTATACCTTGTACAAAAATGACAGAGTTTCGAAATAGACATCAGACATTTGAAAAATAATTTTCAATGGCAGAGAATATAGCTTCTGTATAGATATTAATGGTTTAATGAGTGAGCATAATTCATCAAACTGAACAGCTGAACAGATTCTCAAAGTTCAGCTTAAAGGCTGTGTTGCTTATAATGGTAACTAACTTCCATCTGATCCAGTTTTCCATTCTGTAGGTCTTTAAAATATGAAAGTATGGCCAAGATTGTATGTGTTTTAAAATATGAGGATCATTGTTGGAAAATACGTGGTGACCTTTTATTTTTTATGTTTGTGGGGCAGCAAAAACATGTGGTACAACAGTGGCGCAAGTGGCAGGAATATGTCCCAGGGGAGAGTAATATAAAACAAACCAGCAAAAATTATTAAACCTAATATACCATATACTATTATTCATCTTTCTTCACTCAATTTAAATATTTGTACCAAATTAAAATCACCTCCATTGGTTCAGCCTGATAAGATTCTTCTCCCTCCTTTACATATAAAACTTGAGCTGATGAAGAATTTTGTTAAGGCACTCAACAAGGATGGTAGCAAATTCGCATATTCCAAGTTTCCACAGTTAACTGACACAAAATTTAAAGAAGGAATTTTTGTTGGACATCAAATCCGAAAACTAGTGAGGACAAAATGTTTGAAAAAATGTTACAAAAGGTGGAACTAGCAGCTTGGCAATTATTTACAGGGGCATGGTGGAAAGAGATTGAAAATGGAGGCGAATGCCTTTGAAACTAGTCTCTCATTAATATAAAAAGTAAGTGACGAGTATCAATAAGCCAACTAAAAATAGTTTTTTGAGCACAATTATATATATATATATATATATATATATATATATATATATATATATATATATATTACCATACCATATATTATATCACAATAATATATGTAAGATATTACCTTATCTGAAACTTCATAGGTGAGCCCCTAAATGTATTTATATCGTTTTAACAAGGCCGCGCCGTGGCTCAGTGGCTAGACCGCTTGGCTCTCACCAAGGCGGCCCGGGTTCGTTCCCAGGCGACCACAAAGTGAGATTTGTGGTGGACAACATGGCGCTGGGGCGGCTTTTCTCCAGGATCTCCGGTTTCCCCCGCCATCTCATTCCACCGGTGCTCTATCTTCATCTCATGTATCATCAGTGTCATCGGCTGCAGTGCCGTATGTAGTAAAAGCGGGCGTTAAACACTACACATTTCACATTTATCTTTTTAACCTTATGTTATAAGAGATTTCTATGGCATTTTCAAAACCAACACATCTTTTGCCTTAAGAACCACCTACTTTTATTGCGGAAGTATAAAAAGAGTTTTTTTTTATTGGGTAGTGTTATTTTTATCTTGTAACATACACATATTCGCTTCCATATGTATAATTCTATGTCCTGCGCCATGGTGTAGTGGGCTAAAGCATTGTGCTTTGGTTCTCTGCCATGGAACGTGCATGAAATTGATCCCACTGTTAGGGAGGTGCAGATTTTAAGTCTCGGGTATAGGAGCAGTACCCACTCAGCATCTTGAGGAAATTGAGGAGCTACGATAGATAGCAAACCCTAGTCTAGAATGCCAACTCTCCAGCTGGGAATGCCATGATGCTGACCACATCTCCTCTTCATATCGGTTGGATAATTGCTCACCGTAGAGATCTCCAAGTTGTCTCCAACTTGTCTCCCGCAAGTTGTGTAAGTCTACAGGGGTAAGGCAGGAGATAGTTGTACAAGCTGCCAACACAGAGTCTCAATCTGTCAACTGTAGGGACACTAGTGTCCCTAGTAACCCTCTGCTGTCATATGGCTAGGTTTGGCTATGCTGTCTCCTCTCAGTGAATCCTCCCTTTCTAGGAAATGTGCCACGTTTTACGTTTATGAATATTTCTGGATTCTTGGAAGAAATGACAGAGAAAAATTCCAATGAAAGAAAACTTTTTTTTGCCCCTTTTGGGAGTGAACTCACCACTTCTGGACTGAGAAGTCAGAATGCTGACCACTCAACCAAAGAGGCACTCTTCCCTTTTAAAATAATGTTATACTGCACACTTTCTTTTAAAATCCATAAAAAATAAATATGAGTAACAGCAAATTATTAATTCTGCAATTCAACACATATGAATCTCTGATGTGTCTTCTATAGTTGAAAGTAAAAGCATTCCATGTCAGCAATAGTCCCTTGAAGTCTATTTATTAACCTCCTGTACAACTGGAATTGGCTGTTTTTGTGAAAACACTAATCTCAGGAAAATCTGTGTGTGTTTGCCATTTTCACTTCTAAGAATTAAAGGGTTCAAAATATGTCACCAAAAAGTGTCAAAAAACTATGCATCCAAAGTTTTCACAGTTAATGTACATTTAACTGTGGTGCTTGTTTTATAAGTATCATTATAATTAAGAGTCTCAAATAAAACAAGAAATAGTGTACACAATTTCTAATTTTTGTACAATTTACACAACTATTAATTTACAAGAAAATGTTACAAAGAGCCTGCAAAACTTTTCTCATGCAGTAAAATTTTCAGATTTTCCATCAATTTTTCATTTGTATTTTAATTTTGTTGTAACATTAAATTTCTGCAGAATCTGTAAGCAGCTAGGTATTGAATACCTACTTTTTTGTATGTGTTGCAGCAAGAATGCATGACTTACACAAGAATGAAGATTCACTAGGTGCACATGTAAAGGTACGTGCTTTCCTAATATTTCAAACAGTGTCTGTGGTTACTTTATAAAAATCAAACTTTTACAACCAGGCAACAATGTCAGAATGCAACTACAGAAGATATAAAATGTTTCAGGATGAAAGTACATTAAATTTAATATGTATTTCAGTATCTTCTTTAGAGACCGTTTATCAGAAGAGCACACAAAATGCAAAATAATCATGAAACTTTGTGATATGACATGAAAGCATACCATGAGATATAAGAAATGAACATTTGTTCCCAAAATCCATGATAGGACAGAAATAACATATACATCTTAATACTAAATTACCAAGAGAGGTGGCACAGTAGTAATGTGTGCAACTTGCATTCAAGAGGTCAGGACACCCATGGCCAACTACCTGACCCATGGGCTTTTTTAAGAGGTGTCTCAGACTGCTAGGCAAATGCTGTAATGGTTAATTACATCCTTTGAATGTCCTGTTCCACATCCCTCCAGTTCTCATTTCACTTCACCTTCATCCTGCTTAGCTGTTTCAGAATTGCAAGTGTTGGAGGGATTCACAATATTGTATCACAGAGGATATGCTTTTTTTACATCTTTGTCCTCTGGACTGAGAGTGGTCTTCAAGTCCTGGGGCCTCCCGCAAGTTGTGCAAGTCTACACTAGCCCTGTACAGGCTATGGTTTTGGATAGACAGTCAAATTTAAAAATTCAATGCCATGGCCAGGATTTGAACACGGATCTCCTGGTTTCCATCCAGTCGCTCTTACCCATTAAGCCACCATGACCAACATGCCGCCATGACATTAAATTCTCCAATTGACTCATATTTTCCTGGTAAACCACTAGGGGCTCTTGTATTTGAGATACATCATTTGTGGCAACTTACTATTGCAAGTACTTGAGTCCCAGGTTCACGTTAAACTCCTATTATTTAAGTTAATTGATGGCAATTAACTGTTCCTTCACACTAGCTATGTATAGTTTAAGGTTTTGGATAGATGGAATCAAACTGAAAAATTCAATGCCATGGCCGGGATTTGAACCATGGTCCTCCTGGTTTCCATCCAGCCGCTCTTACCCATTGAGCTACCTTGGCCAACATGCCATCATAATATTAAATTCTGGTTCAAATTTTGGTTCAAATCCCGGCCATGGCATTGAATTTTTCAGTTTGAATCTATCTAACCAACGTGTATGTTAATTTAAGAAATTGTCATCATTTGCATAAAATGACAGAAGGAAACCTCTTTTCTTGCATGTTAATATATGGCATGTGATGCAAGGTACTCAATATAGTTCACAGCCCACCTCTGTGGCAGAGGTGGTAGCATGTCTGTCTCATGCTTAAGAAGTCCCAAGCTTGAATCTCAGTCAGGATGAGTTATCTGGATAAGCATTTTTCAGAGTTTTCCTATCTTAAAAGATTAATCTATATTCAACATATTTGATAAAAATGGTTTCAGTTGTTTGTAATGTAACGCTAAGGTATTGGAAATAATTTGTGGATTCCAGGGTTTGGTTTCCACACATCACTTTATCATCTTAGGATAGGACGCCTCCCTTCCTGAAGTTCATATCTCTAGTGTTTTGGATGTTAATGTTAAGCTGGTTTTCTTCTGTCCATATCTCAAATTCATTAATGGCCATCTGGAAATTCTTTCTTGATTTTGCTAATAAAAACATGTCATCGGCATAGGGAATTATTGATATTTGAGTCTGGTGGAGGATTCTTGGGGTTATCATGAGTCAGGATGTTGGAAATCAGGGGAATGAGAGGTTGCCCACTAGAAATCTGTCACAGTTTATACATTCAGATGTAATGTTTTCTAGGAATATCATAATGTTATGTTTTTGCCCAGAACGGCTTAAAGCTTCTGTATAGCTAAGTTCCTGTTGATACTACCAAATGCCTTAGTGCTGCCCTTTTGGTGATTCATATGGAGTCAGTCTGTGATTGCTTCCAATACCATTCTGATGGCTTCTTCTGTGGATCTTCCTGGGATGAAGCCGTTTGTTCATTTGGTATTGCCACTACTAACTGTCCTCAAATTATATTCACTGATATGTATGTATATTCAAAATAACTTTGAATGGAGCATATTCAGGGGCAATCCCTCTATATGAGTTCATATGATGGTACTATCTATTTTGTTTTATATAGTACTTTGATGATAGTTTTTCTCCATTCATTGGGTTATTGATGCTGTTTCCAAATATGTATTATACAGCGTAGTCTACAGGTTCAGTGTTATTGGTAGCAATTGCTTTAATAATTCCATTGGATAAGTTGTCTGGGCCTGCTGCTTTTCCAGCTACATATTGCTGAGTGAACTTCTTATGGGTCGACTTGGCAGATACTCATCTTGCTCTAATTTTGTTCTTTGTAGCAGTGCGGAGAAGTGTGTTTCCTAGAGGTTCAAATGAATGGGCGGTGAGAACCTTTGTTCTACTTGTTTCCAAAACTCTATATGGTATTTCTTTTGATTCCATTATCATTTTATATGTCTTGTCATTTTTGTACTATTATATAAGGGACACCCAATGATAACAATTAATTGTTGTAAAGTTATTATTGCTGATAATTTGGTTGTATTCAAGGAGTCTTACTCTACAATTATTGTTATTCACCATAATATTATTTTCACCATAATAATATTTTAAACAATTAAGACAAAATCTGTACCTTGTTTTTCTCTACATATTTTAAAGGTGTTTTCTCAAGATGTGTATTTAGGTTTTCCATGTTCATGATAAAAAAAATGCATTTAAAAAAAATTACAAGTGAGATGTTGTGCTGGGTAACCATCAATACGCTTTATTTTGAAAATCTTAGCTCTAAAACTATGAACTACATAGGTTCATTCAGCACAGTGACTAATTTTGCTGAACCAAGGACTACAAAGAGAACAAGTACATAGAAATTTCAAAATTTAAACTGCTCAAAGCACTGCTCATATAATTTGGTCTCTCAATGGCTCCTTTATGAACTAACATTTTATTTTATTTTAGTTTTTCTACTACATCTATAACAACTAAAAAGTATGACATTCCACCCAAAAACTTGATAACAAGATTTCAATGAATGTATGCATTTTGAGGACCTGTAAATAAATGTACACATGAAGATATAAATAAATGAATTTTTGTAAAAAATCCATCTGCAGATAAGCATGTTCTTGCATCTGTGAAAAGCGTAACTTAAAACCAAAAACTTGGTTATATAGAAAACTTAGTATTTAAGTTAGCATCTTTCAATGATGAGAGAGAAAGTGATGTTCAAGTAAACTCCAACACCAAACTACCTCACATGGGAAATTTTTTTCTTTACTTTGCAGCTCTGATTTTGATAAGGTACATGTTAGGATATTTAAATACAAATAAAATGTAGTATCTTCAACTTCCTGCAAATAGCCTATGAATTCCTCTTTATTTGGAATGACTTCTGTTAGTAGTAACCTAAAAGATAAACAAATCTTATTGGAAATTAATTGCTCTTTCACACTAGCCATGTGTAGAGTTTAAGTTTGAAAAGATAGATTCAAACTGAAAAATTCAATGCCATAGCTGGGATTTGAACCACAGATCTTCTGGTCTCCATCACTAGTTCCAACCACTATAAAGCCCAGGACTTAAAAGTACTTACAGCTTTGCCAAGTCACCATTAAGGTATGTTATCCCATACATATATGAGAGAGATCTCCTAGTGATTTACCATGAAAAATTGTGAGTCAGTTGGAGAATTATAGCCATGTTAGCATGTTGCTATGATAGCTCAGTGGTTAGAGCAACCAGATGGAAACCAGAAAATCCATGGTCCAAATCCCGAATATGGCATTGAATTTTTCAGTCTGACTCTACTTTTCCAAATTCTTATTGTGCAAAAAATGTACATCTCATTAAAGGATGGAATATATATCAAGTGACATTTTTTAAACTGTTTCTGAGATAATTTTATTATCAGTTTATATTTTCAAATATTTATACAACTTCTGAGTAAAAAAAAAAAATCACTATTTGTTTTTTCACATGATTATACAAAGTGTATGACATAGCCATCAAAGCCATCATATAGTAGTCCATTTTTTAAAAATTAATATCTTTTTAGCTCACATATGCATCTTATAGAAAAAGCGAAGTGACGCCATAGTAACATATGTGACTCACATTTGGTAAGTCACAGTTTAAACATCCGGGGTCAACCAAACTGACCGAAAGATTTTTTATGGTTTTTCTTGATCACCAGGTGAATGCTGGATTGGATAATTTGATCTGTGAACATTCCTATCGTCCCTTTCATCGCACAATTTCATTTTCTTCTTCACTGCCATATAAATCATTGGAATGATAAGCCATCCTGATTATGCTATAATTCACAATGAATTTGCTTGGTCCTCAACAGGCTATTAACCCCAGGTTAATAACAAATAACTTAAAGTTGTCCGACGAGGAGAAAACTAATTCATTGAGAAAAAAGAAGAAAAGGAAAAAAGAATCCTTCTTCTACCTACAACAAAATTTGTAAATGTATACAAACATTCTCTTGGTTAACAAGAAGTTCCATTATAAGTACAAATTTTAAGTTTTAACTTCATTATCAAATATGTTGAGAATAAAAGTATGAATATTATCTAATATAAAAAAGATGAAGAGCAATAGAATATACACCAAGAGCATAGCAATCTGCAGTACTACAATAAAGTATGCTACAAAAATGAATAATATAATTATACACACAAAAAGGGCATCTTCTACAGTTACAACCGAAAACAAGTTACAGGTTAAGAAGCATACTCCAAGCAAGCGGGCAACAGATCCATGCTTGACTGTCAGTATTTTCTTCAACACCTTGTGGTTCTCAAAGAATTTCATTCTCATGAAAGAGCTGTAGGCTTTCACAGCCAGAGTTCAGTTTAACTGGAAGTAATTTTATTCACAACCTCCTAGCAATAATATCAAAAGTAATGCCCATACTACCTATCACTTAATCCGTATCTTCTTGCACTTGTCAATTAGGCAATGCTAATGGACAAACATTTTCTTAAGATATTTTAGTGGTGAAGATAAGAATTTCTTTCTTTGGCTTCGTGAAGTTTAGTGTTTTTCACCATGTTTTTTGTTGGAGTGGTGCACCAAGAGTTTACAGAAGATGCCAGCATAGGAAACATATTACAATAAATATGATTCCAAATCAATGGATCAATGGGGAACATTCAGATATTACTTCCCACGTCAAGTTGTAAGCTCTCAACAATCAATAATGCTGCTATTTGATACAATCTGGTGGCAGAGTTCAGAATAATAAAAAAGTGAGCTCTTCTTACCACTCTGCCCTGCTCTACTTTTTGTTATTTTTCCTTCATTCAAATGTTATTTTAATTCACATTTTTGTTAAATTGGAAATAAATTCAGAAATATAGCATTTCTTGAATTTTGGAAGCTTAGCAATAGCTATTTTATTGAAATGGGATTTATTTCAAACATAAACAAATTAACTGAGCAATATCGCAGCATGGTAATGAAATGCAAATCAAATAAATACACATTGAAAAGTCTGATAATAAATGTAAAGCTGTACCATCTATAATAAATTCAGTAACCGGCAGAGATAAAAGCCGTACACATGAAGGAATAACTCCTATTGACTGCAATAATTTCATTTTACAGTTAATAGAGGATTTAATGGCACAGGTGCAATCATGTCCAGATCTAGAATGAGTTTCGCAACACCAGGCAAAAAAATAAGCGTCTGTCATTTAAAGAAGTAACATGTAATAAGGTTCTAAAATATAGAATAAAAGAAGTATTTCAGAAAGTGGAGTGCCATTATTACTAAAATTAGGCAAATGAGTCAACCTTGTATATACTTTTCTCCACTTACAAGTTTTTTGATGAAGGGAAGAGGTTCCCAGAAACTAGTCTTCATCAAAAAACTTGGAAGTGGAGGAAAGTATATACAAGGTTGACTCATTTGCCTAATTTTAGTAATAAGGTTCTAAAAGATGTCAAAAACCTAAAGCATTAAAAAAGTAAGGATATTTATGATCATTCCACTAACCTATTAAATAAATAATTCAGTACATACAAACCCTCTTGACTTACTGCATTAATGCACTTACTGCATTTCAATGAAGGCAATTTTCCAAAAGAGCTTAAATTTTCTAAAGTAATACCAATATATATAAAAAGGTGATCGAGAAAATGTAATTCATTATAGACCCATTTCAATAATTCCTACATTAGCAAAAATTATAGAATGCTTGCTATAAAACCAATTATAAGATTGTTTTGAATAGCAAAACTCATTCTTTAATAATCAGTTTGGATACTGTAGAGAAAAATTAACATTATTAGCAGTCAAAACCTTTGAGGAAAACATCTATCAAGCTTTCAAAAATGATGACTTGGCTCAAGGCACTCTTTGTGACTTGAGTAAAGCTTTCGATAGCATACAACATATCTCGTTAAATAAAATGGAAATATATGGGTTTAAAGGAAAAAGTATACATATATTTAAACATTACTTAGATGGTCATTTACAGTTAGTATCAACTGGTAGAAGGAAATTGGGCATCAAAGATAAAATTGAGGTTCCAAACAGCTCAGGATTGGGGCCTGTGCTTTTTATAACATTGATAAATGATATTTCAAATTGTTATCCCTATCATACAAATAATTATTTATAACAATTTTTACAATTGTTTCCTTAACATTAAAACAAACTTGAAATTCTTAATGAATCGAATGTGCAAATAAAACCATGCAGCAAGCTCAAAACTGATTTAGAAGTAATGACTTTCTTATGAATCCCAAAAGACTCAAAACATAATTTTCAATTTAAAATTGTGATTGTTACCAATGATATGCGGAGCTTCCTGTATTATAGTTGATAAACAATTACCTGGAATTCCCATATAAATTTTGTATGCTATAAATTACAACATATAGTATTTCTCTTCGCAAATTCAAGAAAAGCTGCACCAAAAGAATTCGTAAGAATAGCATATTTTTTATTCTTCAATTCATCCTGATATGAGCTTAGTATTAGAGATTCTTACTGTTGTTCATTTATATATCTCTGTGTGTGTGTGTGTGTTTATGTGAGTGTGCGAATGTATTTCCATGCATGTGTTAACTCTATTAAAGAAAAGTCAGGAGTGATTTACATAAACACAAAACACATAGCCGTAGTAAAGTCAGCAGTATCATCTGTAGTAAAATTGTTAAGACTATTTTTAAGAAAATCGAAATTTGTCTATATAAAAGGTGGGTTGAATTAGAAGAACTTAGGACCTTTTTGAAAATCTTTATATCCGTGAAAATGCTGAACTTAAATACCAAGTTTGGTATTTAACTACCTTTTCATTTCTGAGTAATGTTGCACGCACACAATTACTGGCCACCTCAGTAGTGCAGATGGTAGCATGTCTGCCTCACATTCAAGAGGTCTCAAATTCAAATCTTGGTCAGGATGAGTTATCTTGATAAGGTTTTTTCCAACGTTTTCCCTTATGCTGAAAGATGAATGTCAAGTAACTCTAAGTTCTGTGGACCCTGGGCTCATCTGAGCATCATTTCACCCATTTCATTCACTGTCTGATATAGCTTAAGATTGGAGGATGTAAATAAAAAAATAAAAAATTCACCTACTGATCTTTTTCTAAAAATGCTTTTCTTAGATTCAGGGAACAGAATATACATTTCATGTGAAATTTCTATACGAAATTTTTGAGTTGAATGCAATATTTCCTCTATTCATTGTAAGCATAACAGAGAAAGTAAACTCTGATATCACATTCACTTTCTCTACTCACTCTTCTACAAACTATTCTTACAAAATCAAATTCCTCTATTTGCTTCATGTTAATTGATATAACTTTCACTATTCACTTATTCATTCATTGTAGGTAAAAGACTGCAGTAGAATGAAGCTATAATTAGTCATTTCAAAAATGACAGACTATGTGATTGCTTTAAAATTCCTTGCACATTGTAACCAAAAGAAAAAAATTAATTACGACTTATTACTTGATTCAAAATCAAAAATAAAGAAAAATTGATCATATAATGTAATTTAAGTTAGATGAATTTCTTGAAAATCTTTATGTCATATCCTTGTATATGCTGAACTTTAATACTGGGTGTCTCAAATGATTCTCCACACTGAGAGGAATGCGCTAATATGCTCGCTCATGTAAGTTAATTTAGCAATGATCAATATATTGATGTCACTTTACAAGCACAACACATTATTAATTTCACTTTTCAGGGGAACCTTCTCACTGTGATATTCAAGCAGTAGGAGGAAGGAAGGATGGCCTCTACCTGCTTGAAGGTTAATGCTCCTTCTCCATATTTTCACTTCTAACTTAACCACACCCATATGCATCCGAGTATACTGTGGAGACTCATTTCAGACACTCATTATTAAGTATGTATATACACAACCTTTGTTGTTTTTGTCTCTCTCTTTCTCTCCCTCAAGTTCCTTTTTTATATTTTTTAGATAATTCCATAAACCTCAAAATGTACATTACCAGTGAAATCTCACAACTTTTCAGTAATAGATAATACTTACCTTATTCAGTAATAAGATGTAATACTTCCTCTACTTACTATATACAGGCAGAGAGAAAGAAAAATCAAATTCCAGAAGATATTTCCAGTCAGAAATGTCTTAACAACTGAACTATAAAAACTATTATTATTATTATTATTTGAAGCAAAAGGTTAGAAACAGTGATGTATATAACAATTGAAGTAATGAGTTGGTATTCAAACACAACATCACTTAAAATATCCTTACTTGAACAATTGTTTCGGAGACCGGCTCGTCCCCATCATCAGCAACTATCCAACTGGTTGGATCCGTGGTTTCTTGAAGTGAGCTCACTTCAAGAAACCACGGATCCAACCAGTTGGATAGTTGCTGATGATGGGGACGAGCCGGTCTCCGAAACAATTGTTCAAGTAAGGATATTTTAAGTGATGTTGTGTTTGAATACCAACTCATTACTTCAATTATAAAAACTATGTTCCCAAGGTGGTGACGGCCCTAAATATCATACATCAGTGAGGAAGGCAGGAAGCTAAGAATACTGTGACTGCGAGGGTTATGTAGATTCGGAAATCTGGTTTGCAGAAATTTAGAACAACTTTTGCTGCAGTAAAAAGACGTGAAATTGACAATCAACTGTCTTCAAGGCTGATTTTGTGTTTTGCTGCATGAAAACAAATTAAAGAAATCACTCCAGTTTACTTCAATCATCAACTGTTGCAATAACCACCAAACAACTGCCGCTCCTAACACCTTGCAGGTATTTATACCTCCCTAGCCATTGTTTTTAGAATGCTGCAGACCTTTTGAGAACTTTAGCAGCTGCAACAATGGGCAGAACGTTCTCAAGCTTCTCTCTGTCTTTTTCTCTCCTGTCAGGCACCTGGCACTGGCCTGTGGCAGCAGCACAGCGATGCCAAATGGCCAATACTACCTTGAGAAACTGAGTTACTGTTTCAGCCATTATCAAGGAAATAAATGCTTCAATCAGATTTTAAACTATCCATCATACATATGAAGACATTCCCGGAAAAACAGGTTAAACCACATTTTTTTTTTAAACGGAGAAAAACAGTGTTTTGTGAATGAGGCTGAAAGAAATTGTTAACATTATTTTATTTCATCTCTGAGAATACAGTATATTTTATCAGTGTTATCCTTAATAGACCCCAAAACATTAATGATATAATAGCATTAATAAAAATAAAATTAAAATAAAGTGAAAACCTTTGTCAGCTTTTATTCAAGTTTTATTCTAGATATATTTTACACACATTTTAGGTAAAATTAATAATTAAATGTCTTTTGGCATTTTTAAACATAATACACTTTGGATTATTCCACTTTTCAATAAGTATATCATTTTGAAAAGTAGGTGCAAGCTTTTTAGCTGTAGTCCGGCTGATAAAAAAAGGTTCATCAATAATATTCTGAGAAGCTGTGGTCTCATATTCAAGAGTTTTGTAGTACTCATGATAAATTGGTTAGATATAATTCATCAGATCCTGTAAGACCTTTAATTTCGCAGGATTTATAGGTCTTTGACCATTCTATTTTGGACGAAATATCATGTAAGCGAAGGTTTGCCAGATATTTTCCTTCTAATGTCCAAAATGTCATAATCCTCAATAGCACTGTAAGTCTATTTAAAATATAGCTTAAAGAGGTGGTCTTTAAATACTTTCATGCACACCACCTCGCTCAGGAGCATATTTTGCCCTGATTCTGAAACTGTTCTTTTCTGCAGTTCATCCAGAAGAGGCTTTGCAGAGATCAACATGTTAGTTGTCGTTTTGACAACATGAAAAGGATCCTTTACCCTGGATTTTTTCACTAGCTCCAATCACTGATCTGAAACATAAATGTAAGCTGCTTGCCTTTTTTTTTTTTTAATCTCCATAAGACCGAAGTCACAGTCACAAGGTAAAAATTTTTGATCGGCCACTAGATGGCAGGCACAAAGGATGAACAGGTTAGTCCATTTTTGAGATTATACAAGTAGCATATCACAAAACGCAAGAACTTCACCTCTATTTAGCGTAATATAATTGCTGGAGGATAGACCAACACAAGAAAAGATAGCTCTCTGTCGCAACAACAGAGGGCGGCACTTATCGCAAAATACTTTATTTTGAGGGTTAGCCCATTTTTCCGGGCATGTCTTCATGTGTAAGTTAAACCCTCCTGATATCAGCAATGGAGTATTGATTGGTTTCTAATGAACTGAATGCGTCCTTTGAAATATTTTAAGTGCAGGCACTGAAATAAAACAAATCTGTAACAGTTGATGGCCATTTCCTGCTGCCCATTGTACTCGGAAGTTAAAAATGTTCAAGTAATTGCTATCTTGATTTATAAACTAAAAGAAACTTTAATTAATACCAAAGATTTCCTAAGTGTGAAAGCAATGAGGTGCACAGTATTTATTTTGACATACCAATGGGTAAACATTCCTTTTTCTCTTCCACTTGGCATACAGTGGAGATGTAAGACTTCTCCGACAATCTTTCATGAAAACTTTATATTTCATTATGAAAAAGTAAGATTAGGTAAGTAGGTCTATTGATTCTTCTTATAGATTGCATTAAAATGTTGCTACAATAGGACATTTATTGTATCTATTTTATTTTTTGAATACCAGTTCAAATTCTCCTTTAATTTAATTTCAATTTCTTTAAATACTTTCAATTTCTTGAAATTGTATGATGGGAAAAAAAATTAATAATTATATTGAGATTAGCTTTGAAGCTCTTTGAACTATGGAAAAAAATAAATAAATATGGAATGTATTCAGATAAAAGAATAATAATACATGAAAACTGTGCCTAAGACTTAAAACAATAATACAGGTAGACCGCAAACAAAATGCAGTTGGTATTTGCGTGCCCGAGGAGAGCCTTCTCCCCATGCAAGCATCACGTGACTCCCTCACCTCCCTTCCTGCATGCAACAGCGCAAACCACACGATACGCATGTATTTTAATGCTATTTTGATTTTCAAAGTTAACAGAAAATAATTACCTCGGACATGACCTCACAATCGATCAACAAATAGACTGAATCATAGTTTCTTTAAACCCTGTAGAGCAACACAGTAATTCGGCAGAAAATGCAGAGAGTGAATGTAATAGTGAATGCGAAATAGATGACCAGTGCAGCCTGCGCGATGGAGGAGAGGCAACCTAAAATGACGGTAGAGGAGGAAAGCTAGAGGACTCCAGCACTGGTAAGCCACGCCTCCAACTGTATTTTGTTTGCGGTCTAGTTATAGTACAAGTATATTCACTACAGTTCCGCAAACTAGAGTTATGCATTCAAATTAATTTTTTAAAACAATCTTAATTTAATAACATATGCAATCTGCAGGTTCCATGAGTCAAATTTAAGTATGCATTTTATAAACTAAAATCAATGTTAAACTAGTAGCAAAAGCTGTTCCTGAACACCCAGAAAACCTATGACTATCTACATCCCTATTTGGCACTGCAGATCAATTACAAAAATGAGAAAAACTGAATCATTAATAAGACACTCTTGGAATATTACTAAACAGCTGTATCATGTGGCTATCCTTTGTTTCAGAACAGTGTTTCATTGAAACAAAAAGATGTAAGCATGGTACGCTCAATAACTGGGATGCAGCTGCCGACCACTCCTACCACTATAACAGAACCAACTATGAGCACCGAAACCACCACCTTGACGGAGATGACCACTACAGATGATGAAGATGATTTCACAAGCACTGTGACCAATGCTGAAACCACCACTGAAGAGGAAACTACACTTGCAACAACAACTATTGCTGATATCATCATGACTACTGAAACCACCATGCTACCAATGACTACCATATTGCAGGAACATGAATATGCTACAAGCATAGAGGATAATGTAACAATCTCTACACCAGAACGTGCTATTCCACCTGAAATAGAAGCAATACTCAACATTACACACAAGAAGGATGATGACTATGAGTATGATTATAGCGAACAATCATTGCCTCCATCTTTACCAAACTTAAGGTTAGAAACAATGGGCTTTAATTGCAACTGATAGCATAAAGCATTTTTAAAATGTTCCATATGAATTCTGAGAGCAGATTTTAAGATTAATTGTTTCTTATGTTTGGCAGTATTCAAAAGGTAGAATCACATTGAAAAATTCAATACCATATACAAGATTTGATCTACAAATCTTTAACTTTCCATGCAGTTACCCTAATCAATTGGTCTACTCTGGCAATATGCTGGCACAACATTAAATTTCCCAACTGATACACACGTTGCTTGGTAAAACACAAGACATTCTCAAATTCATTCACCTCTTAATTCTATAATGTAACTTTGTGGGTTCGTGAAATTAAAAGTCCAATTGCACAAACCCAAAATGTTCTTTATTTCCACCGAATTACAGTTGGAACACTTGTCGATTACATAGAATTACGTAGCGCACACAATTACAATTCACCAGTTCGTCTGTCACAGGTCCACTCCACACTCACAATTACGTACAACTCCTCGTACACAGTCTTCCAGTCCGTTCGCTAGCACTGCGCTCTTCACGGCTGCTCACCAAGAACTGAAGTGACTCGTCCGCTGCATCTCTTATATACGCAGATCGCTGTATCTGGAAGTTTTGCGGCTCAGTGAATCATCCCGATGGTTCCAGACGTCAGGGGGAGCGGAAAGAGATGGTAAAGTGCCTCGTGACACTTTCCTAACCATCTCCTTCAGTGAACGCTACAAGATAAATGGGTAGGCGTGGCCTGAATGCCTCCTGTCGCCCACCCAGCTGCTAGCTGGTCGTGCCTTCCGATAACTAGGTGACAATAAGATCCAAACATATAGCACAAGAGTATTATGATTCATTTAAATCACTTGTGCTAATGGAGGGGAAACAAGCTTTAAACCATCCCTGTTTTGTTCTAGGGTTTATCTACCATTCAAAAAACTTCTATTCTCTTAGCATTGATCATTATGAAGTCAGACTGCCCAAAACACAAGATGACAAGGGAGAAAGCAGGAGAATGACACTATGGGACACAAATTTATTTGTGATCTAAATGACGGAAGAGATCCAGACATTGTACCATTCCTCTCGTTCCCATTCCTTCATTCGACAAAAGGAGATTCAAATCAATTTTATCAAACCCCATTGTATTTACTGTGTCCGCATGTTGCTCCCACATGGAGCTCGAAAAAGTATCTAACTTCTCTCTGCAAGCACATGTTTATTACCTTGTATCCCAATTCAGATTTAACGTCTCAATACCATTAGGCAATATGACTAAAGTTGAATTTTCATTAATTTGCATATTCAGGTCACCAAGTAAAATGTGAACTGATCCTATATTAGCAGCACCAATGTGTCCAATAGTCTTTCATTCATGTTGTTAGCAAAGCACATTTGGATTATTGTCCCAAATCATGAATGATTTCTATTATGCTTATTGCAAATTGTGCCTGAATATATAATCATGGCCTATGAACAAAATCTTATGAAGAACATGAGGTTGGTACGTTGTTTTGAAAATGTTTATTATGGTTTAATACAATTTTGAGGTCCTTTTTTTCCCATGGTATGTTAATTTTTAATTTTTGAGTGACTAAGTTTAGGGAGTCATTGCTTGCCAATTCTATTAATAATCTGAATTGTTGAAACATAATTTTTCCAACCCCAGGATTTGAAAACTCTGGACAGATATAAAGGTATCTGAAAAGGTAAATTGGAAATAACACTGTGAAGTAATTTTATTTGAAGCAAAAGGTTAGAAACAGTGATGTATTTAACATTTGAAAGTAATGTAATAATTAAAATTATACCTTAAGTCGACTGAGATATTCTGTACTTCACATACCAAAATTTTCTTTGCCTCCACATGAAGGCATTATCAAGAAATTGACCAAATTTCTAGCCAGTCGACAATTTCTTGATAGTGCCTTCAAGTGGAGGCAAAACGCATTGAAAGAAACTTTATGGTATGTGAAGTATAGAGTGTCTCAGCTGACTCAAAGTATAATTTCAATTATTAGAAATAAAGATACTTCACATACCAGATCAAATATCTAATATTTTCCAACCATTCAATTCAATTTTATTGCAATTCAATATGGTGTAGTACACGAATGAATCCAGTCAAAGTAAACATGTACATAAAGTAACAATGACATAAGCAGCAAATGATGATGATGATGATGATGATGATGATGATGATGATGATGATGATGATGATGATGATGATGATGATGATGATGATGATGATGATGATGATGATGATGATGATGATGATGATGATGATGATGATGATGATGATGATGATGATGATGATGATGATGATGATGATGATGATGATGATGATGATGATGATGATGATGATGATGATGATGATGATGATGATGATGATGGTGATAATAATAATGCAAACATAAATATTTGTAATTTGTAATTTACTTCTCATCTTTCCTTTTACATCATCAAATAGAAATACAAAATCAAGATTACAATTATAAAATCCATACTGGAAAATGCCATATATTCCTAAATTGTGAAAATCGTACCATGTTGTTTGCCATTGAATAATAATTTGGTCCCCATACATCTAACCCTAGGTTTCTGTGTATTGGAGACCCTCTACACCTTTTTACACATTTTGCCATTTCACCTATCCTAATCTACATTTTTCTCTTAATTGTTCTTAGCCATTTCTCTTTAACTTTCCTTAAATAATTCCCTATACTTCTCTTGCTCTTTTCCCCTTTTATTGACAAAATTTTTTTGATTACTACTTCGCCCCCCAAATTGTCCCATTTACATAGCCAGGCCTGTTCTCTCCATTTCTTTGTTTGACTACAATATAATATACAATGGAAGTCTGCATTCTCTTCTCCACACAATGGACATTTATCTAGCTCCCTATCTTCACCTATACCTTTCAAGTTTCTCACTCCTGTTCTCGCCCAAGCAAAACCTTCTCACCCTAACTTATTACATACGTCAATACATCCTTCCCTCTCCCAGGTTGCTTTTATTTCTCGATATAACCTCAGTAAGCTTTTGTCACTTGTATTGGCGAAAATGTCTTGTCTGTCAATATCCTCTAATCTTAACTTCTTTCCAAGAGCCTCTATACCCACACTCTGCATTTGTCCAAGAATGACCCATATCTATCTGCTTCAACATGTCATTCATTTTATGTGTTCAAGACCCTCCCCAGTTACTTCTCCTTTGAATATGAAGACATTCTTTAATTATATTGCCATCTTCCAAGTTAGCGATTCTGTATATATATATATATATATATATATATATATATATATATATATATATATTTCATTGCTCTTGATTTTAATTTTATTAGAATGCCTGCCCAGTTCCAATTGTGCTGCCCCATTAGGTGATGCTATCGTTAATGCCAATATATATTTACAAAAGGATCTGTGCACTGTAACAGTCTCTCTCCAAGCCTCATCTACTCTCCATACCTCTGATCCATGTAACATTCTATTTTCTATCACTGCCGTATAAATCCTCTCCGACCATTTGACATTTATATCTGGCAATTTACTGTAGCATGATGTTATCACCCTCCTGGCCATTTTACCTTTTGCCACAGACATCTTTTTTTGTTCTTTCCAGCTACCATCTGAACAACCTTGTTCCCAAATAAGCAAATATCCTTACCACCTCTATTTCTCTTCTATTAACCTCCCATTTCTCATCCTTACGCAACCTGTATCGTTTTTTGAAGACCATAATCTCAGTTTTGTTTTCATTCACTTTCAAACCCCATTTATTGTAATAAGAATTAGTTGCCTCGATTGCTCTTCTCAGCCCTCCCTTAGATATGGATCTCTAAAATTTAATTTCCAAACATGTTCTTGAATTTTCACAGATTATACTGAGGAGAGGAATGACTAAAAATGGCTATCAGATTCATTTTTATCATAGTTTGTTGAAGAGAATATCTCCAACTGTCCAGTTCAGCTAGGGCCAATGATCAAGTCATAGCACTAGAATAAATAAAGAAACGAAACAAATAAATAAAACTGTCCAGGTGTCCAAAATAAATAAGTGACTCTAGTATTATTCTGCTTTTACATTTAGGCAGTTTCTAATTCTGATTACAGAAAATTACATGAGCATTTATCATACTAAACCTTCAATTACTTGGAGATATAAATAATCAAAGCAAAAAATGATCAGAATCTTGGTTATGAGTACTTTTTATTATTAATTTTGCATTCACAAAAACATATATATTGGCAAATTTAAATTTGCTAAACAAATTTTTCTCAAATCCTTTCATGGAAGTGTTGAAAACAGTGCTGTTGTATAAATTAAATTTACTGGGAGTCGACCCAACTGAGTCGATGTCCGGCTGAGGATAGAGGGAACGCCTCTGAAACTAGTTCTGGGAAAATTTAAAAGTAAGTGTTGTTTAGTGTCATTAATCGACTCCCAAGAAATTTAAATTTTTCTCAGTTTTACTAATTAATCCTTTGGACTTTTATACTTTTTAGTGGAATCAACACAGCAGAAAGAGATTCTATAAGCATTTCGGTGTTTGTGTTCATGTGATTACCAAGTTCTATTGATTGGTTGGAGGATTGGTAAATCTTATTATACACAGTGATCCAAAAACACTTCTACAAACTGTGGGTATGGATTTGTTACCTCAAAAGAACAAAAATAGTTCCAATGAACGTATTTCCCATAATCCTTTATTTTGTTACTATAAATTAAAGTATGTTCATAACTCGTCAACACATAAAACCCATAACAAATACGAAATGTCCTCCTCTTATTCCAGACGTACATCCACTCACTGAATCATGGAGTGTCACACCCTTTCAAAGACTTTTGGATGGTGTCAAAGACTTTTGCAGGCTTCCATCCAGGAAGTGTGCTGTATAAACCAATTGTTTAACTGCCCCCAGAGATAAAAATCCAAAGGACTGAGGCTCGGTGAACATGCAGGCTGTGGAATTGGTTCTCCTCTACCTGTCCATCTGCCATGGTAGATACCAGTCAGTGCATTTCAAACAATGCAACTCAAATGTGTTGGAACTCCATTATGTATAAACCACTTCTTTTTTCTTACCTACATGGGCACATCTGTGTGTAGTATGTCTGAAAGATTGTTCTGGTTGAAGTCCCTACAGACAGCACCTGTAAGACATGGTGGGAAAGAGTATGAACCTATCAGACAGTCACCTATAATTCCAGTCCAACATTAATCCTAAACTCTTGCTCATGTCTTGCCTGAACTAGCATAAGGATTAAGAGCTTTCAGTATATGTTCACTGTGGAAATTTTTAATTTCATCCCTTCCAAACATTGACTCGTCTGTAAACAAAACTGATAAGACAAACAATGGATTTACTGACAGAGTCAACGTGAAAAATTCAATGCCATGGCTGGGATCTGAACCATGGATTTCCTGGTTTCCGTCCAGTCGCTCTTACCCATTCAGCTACCATGGCCAAATTGTCGTCATGACATTAAATTTTCCACCTGACTTGTATATTTCCCCATTAAAACACTAGGGGCTCTCGCATTTGAGATACAACGTTTGTGGTGACTTACTATTGTAAGTACTTGAGTCCCAGGCTTCATCATTTAACTCTTATTATTTTAGTTAATTGATGGAAAATAATCATTTCTTCTTACTAGCCATATGTAGGTTAAGGTTTTTGATATAGTCAACATGAAAAATTCAATGCCAGGTCAGCATTCTATCAAAAACCTTAGCCTATATATGGCTAGTATAAAGAAATGATTAATTTCCATCAATTAACTAAAATGAATTGACTGTTTGTGCTAGAATTATCAGCAGAAGTTCCCCTATGATGGATAATCAGCAGCCAAGAGGTCCTGCACACGTTGAAGACGATACAGATACAGGAGCTGCTCGTGAAGTATCCTCCGTGCTGTACTTTGAGATGTGCCAGGTGCCATAGCCAATTATCTTGTACTGATGCTGAATTGTCTTCAACGCCTTACCTTCCTTGATCAAAAGTGAGTGTGCAGTGATTCCTGATTGAGTAGTGCAACAATAAACAGCAGCAAAAGTTGGACGACTTAGCTGTTATTGGTTTGGACATGCCAGCTGATTCAGCCATTTAGCCTAACATCCACTACCATTCATGTGACCATAAATATAAATAATGTCTGCATGCTCACAAAATAAATATCTTGCCATGGCTGAACGGAGCATGTGCAGTTAATGCACTACTGAGATGTATACAATTGAAGCACTGATGATAGACTAATGACAACCGTAAACAAGTCTCCATAGCAACACTTTGCAATGTGTAGAGTACAATAAGCTGAATGCATCAAACCTTTCTATGAACAAGTATATAAATGAAGTTGTAAGATTGGACTTGGAAGACTGTGTAACATAAACGTTCATTAATAACAAGAAAATGCAAGATTATGGGATAAATGTTCATATGACAGTTTTTTCTTCTTTTGATGTAAGGAAACCATATCCAAAGTTTGTAAACATATTTTTGATCATCCTGTATACAACATAACTGAAATAAGGTACATCCTTTAAACTAATGATATTAGGCACCATTCAAGTTTTGTTACTATTTACATCTATTCTAAATGAATTATAATAACAGACCAGTGTTTTCAATTCGAATAGTAGACTATGTCTGTCCTGAAATGGCCTGTAATATTGAGTTAGACCAGCTTATAGAGAAGTAGTATTCACAATGTTATGTTATTAAAGTGCAACATAAATAGCAGATTCGTTTATGCGATGACCTAATTCTGGCAACAAATTGGAAACAATTGTTATCAAGGTAACCGCTATTCACGACATATATCTCTAGCATTGTTTACTTGTGGCCAATGCAGCAACTAGCGCTGTTGTATATGTGGCAAATACAGCTACTTGAACGTACAGCCACCAAACCAGCACTATTGCTAATTGTCCCAGTAAATACATTACCTACTACCCACCCTGAAGGCATGTAATTTTATTTACACAACATATTATAGAGAGATGAAAACATTTTTAGGCACTAAAAAAGCTTACTCAGAATATCGAACATTACTGTTTTGAAAGATGAACCTTACTTCAATTATACAAAATATAAATATGTAGCTCTGCATATTCATAAATTAGTTGTCTTATCTCATTTGCTGTGCTTTCTTATGCACTTTTCAGCATTCTATTCTTAAGTATGTTCCCATTCTTGAAAAACATCAATAACCAGTGCCTTACAGAAAAGTGCTACATACCAATTCAACATGAATATCTCATGCAATCACCAAATTTTGGTCATTTAATTCACCAATTTTGAAACTGATTTAAAAACTCTTTCTGTAATTATGTAAAAAATGAAGCTAGTAACAGTGAAGGAACAAATACTACATAAATATGATTATTTGTAACATATACTTCACTTATATCTTTAAAGAAATGATGGAAATTTCAAGAAATTGTGAGATCGTAATTTAGTAAACGAACTTTCGTGTTTACAAAATCATGATCTCACAATTTCTTGAAATTTCCATCAATTTCTTTAAAGATAAGTGAAGTTTTTGTTACTAATAATTATGTTTGTGTAGTAACGCTTTCTGTGTTGTGTCACAATGCTATAAACAGGTGCATATCACATACCACCTGACCAATTATACTCCTGTTGAAGGATAATATCTGCAAGTGTTTCCAACATATCTACATGTGTCCTTACGCCTTAGAAATGTATTTTCTGCTTTAGGATTATCCCTTTTGTGGCAGCAGATGCAGTGGTTGAGGATGAAGAAGATGCCATTGATCCCACAGTCCAAAAGCATAGAGGAACAGAAAATCCTCTGTTCTACAAAGTTTCACAACCTAACCGCTTTTCACCTCCTATTGAAACAGAAGGTACGGCAATTTCAAAAGAATTGTACTTCAGTATTTATTAAAAACTATAGTCTTTAAAAAATTTGTTTGCATTCTAGGAGGTTTTGTGCCACGAGAGCCATTACTTGACGGGCCTTTCTATGAGGTACCTTATCACACCACAGTGCTGAATATACCAGACTCTGATGGAACTATCATACCACCATCAATCACTATGCTTCCAAAATCAGAAGGTGGTGAGTACTGAAGAAATGGATCTTCCTGAAGAGAAAGCTTGGTCTTAAGACACTTATTTATATATTTCTATTCTTTTACTATGTTTTTGCCTATCTTTGTTTTATTATATTCCTTGTTAAAATATTTTACACTGAATTATACAACGCTTTTTGAGATATACGCCTCTTTACCTTACTTTATTGTCACAAATATCAAAATGCATCATACTAGTACTGGAAAAACAGAAAGTTGTACATATTTTGCCACTGCACAAACCTATAATTCTTGGTGGCTATAATATGACATTATGCACAATCAACGTTTTTAGAATCCCATACATCTAAAACCAAAAGAATTTATTATACTTGATTGCTATTTGGTAATGGTTTGTGGTTAATTATCATGTGCCTAGTCTGTTAGATTTGTTCTAGTAGCTCATTAATTATCATCATTTAAAGAATTTGTGTTCACCCAAAAATGAATGCAATTAGAGAAGATTTCTGGGCTATGATTTTTTTGCAATTTTAAATCATCATTAATGACTAAACAAAGTGAAGATCAACTTAGAAGTGCATTTGTCAAGGCAACAATTTCTTTCTAGTACAACAAATTCAAAACAGATCAGTTTTACTTAGCTATGAATTTAGTGAAGAACACACAAAAACTGCTGCACTAATAAAAATATTGCTACTGTTAGAGTAGGCAATGCTTAAAGAAGCTTGACAGATATCTTATGAATTTATGCAGATGTCACAGGGCATTGCTGAGTCAAATCCAAAATATTTTACATCAACAGTTAGATTTAAGAAAACTTTGTCAATGAGTTCCACATAAATTGACAGCCAATCAATAACAACAGACCGATTGCTCAGAAAAATTCTGGATAAATTCCATGAAAGCCCTTCAAATTTGGTTTGGAATATCACTATTGGTGATAAATCCTGAATTTATTGTTATGATTGTTTTAAGTCAATCAGATCAATAGGTATTTCAAAAGAACCTAAGCCTACAAAAGCCTGATTAATTTTCAGACTGTTAAGATGGTTATTAGTTGTTGTTTTTCTAAAGAAGGTCATATTGCTACTAAGGAAAAAATTAGGATACATTTAGGATACATTGGGAAAAATTAGGATACATTAATCTTATAACTTTAAGAGTTAATCATAAATGTAGATCTTAAAATGAATGTTTTAATACTTACTAAACGTTAGTCTTCTTATAACTGCAAGAAACATTACTTCCAAATCACTTTAATAACAACCCTGTTTTGCATTTCCCGCACAAATTCCAATACAGCCGGTGGGGGTGTTTTGCTTCCAAATGCACAAACTTTCTTCGGCATTTGCATGAAAAACAAAAACGAAGCATAATTGCTCCAAGTTCACCAACATTATCTGGCCTTGGTTACTGATCAGCTGATCCGACCTCACTGAAAAAGGCAAAGAAAAAAAGAAAGAAATACGGTAGTTAATTTGTTAATATTTATATTAAGCTAACCTAAACAGAGTTAAATGACTGCTCCTTCTAAATCATTGTTTGTAATTAGATAGAAATTGTCATATTTATATGTTGGCGAAATCTACATGAACTCTTAGAATCTTTCCCATACCGCGGTACGCTTAAAAGAAGATTGGACATTAGCATTACAGTTAAATGTTTAAAATAAAATAAAAGTGTCTGATAAGATATACTTCTCACATATTTTGTCCTAGACTCACTCCAATGGTTCCCATTTACTCACTGATAATAACTTATACATAATTTTGTATAGTGTAATTTATAAATACGCATAATGAGCACTAAAACCAAAGCGCCCTTGCACGTGATCCTTGAAGATGAAGATTAATTTAATTAAGCTTCCTGATTTATAAGAAGTTAGGTTTAGTTTAGTTCTTCTCCCCGTCCATTTTATACCTTCTCTTCCATGTAAGAATTCCCTGATTAAAAATATATGTCTACCTATACATATAGGAAGTAGGGCATGCCCCTCTCGGTAGCGTAGATGATATGCGTCTGGCTCACTTCAAGAGATCCCGCGTTCGAATTTCGCTCAGGGTGAGTTACCTAGATAAGGTTTTTCCGGCTTTTCCCTTATCATGAAAGACAAAATCGGGTAACTCTAAGCTCTATAGACCCTGAGCTCACTTGAGCATCATTTCACTCATCGTCCGATATGTCTTAACGTTGGAGGACGTAAATTAAAACAATAAGTAGGACAACAATTTGATATCAAGATTTCGTCAGAAAGTCATGTTTTGTGACTCCTTAAACTAAATTGTAAAGCACTTTAGGAAAATGTGTGTGTGTGTGTGTGTGTGTGTGTGTGTGTGTGTGTGTGTGTGTGTGTGTGTGTGTGTGTGTGTGTGTGTGAGAGAGAGAGAGAGAGAGAGAGAGAGAGAGAGAGAGAGAGAGACAGACAGACAGACAGACAGACAGACAGAGGGAGAGAGAGAGACAAAGGGAGAGAGGGGGAGGGAGAACTGTTTGATAAATAACAAACTGAAAGTATTTAAATACAGTAACTTCCAAGAATGTGACACAAAGATTTTGGAATCCTCCCCATCACAGACTACCGTTTATACGGAACATTTTTCAAAGATATTGATTTTCTCAAAATTGGTTTTCTGGGAATGTCCTCAGAATTGCCCTTTGTTCTGCACAGACTTTTGATAACTATGAACTGTAAAATAGGTATAATTAATGATGATTATGATTAATAATAATAATAATAATAATAATAATAATAATAATAATAATAATAATAATAATAATAATAATGATGATGATGATGATGATGATGATAATGATAATAATGATAATGATGATAATGATAATAATAATAATAATAATAATAATAATAATAATAATAATAATAATAATAATAATAATAATAATAATAATAATAATAATAATAATAATAATAACAATAATAATAACAATAACAATAACAATAACAATAACAATAACAATAATAACAATAACAATAATAATAACAATAACAATAACAATAACAATAACAATAACAATAATAATAACAATAATAATAACAATAACAATAACAATAATAATAACAATAATAATAACAATAATAATAATAACAATAATAATAATAATAATAATAATAATAATAATAATAATAATAATAATAATAATAATAATAATAATAATAATAATAATAATAATAATAATAATAATAATAATAATAATAATAATAATAATAATAATAATAATAATAATAATAATAATAATAATAATAATAATAATAATAATAATAATAATAATAATAATAATAATAATAATAATAATAATAATAATAATAATAATAATAATAATAATAATAATAATAATAATAATAATAATAATAATAATAATAATAATAATAATAATAATAATAATAATAATAATAATAATAATAATAATAATAATAATAATAATAATAATAATAATAATAATAATAATAATAATAATAATAATAATAATAATAATAATAATAATAATAATAATAATAATAATAATAATAATAATAATAATAATAATAATAATAATAATAATAATAATAATAATAATAATAATAATAATAATAATAATAATAATAATAATAATAATAATAATAATAATAATAATAATAATAATAATAATAATAATAATAATAATAATAATAATAATAATAATAATAATAATAATAATAATAATAATAATAATAATAATAATAATAATAATAATAATAATAATAATAATAATAATAATAATAATAATAATAATAATAATAATAATAATAATAATAATAATAATAATAATAATAATAATAATAATAATAATAATAATAATAATAATAATAATAATAATAATAATAAATTTTCTCAAAATTGGTTTTCCTTGAATGTCCTCACAACTGCCCTTTATTCTGCACAGACTTATAGCATAACTATGAACTGTAAAATATGGGGATAGTAGGATTACTACGGAGGGGATTTGGCACTGAAACATTGTTGTATTGTACCTAAGCCCCAAGTGGGGCATCCCTAGGAGGAAGGATGAGGTGAAAGGAAACAGAGGGAGGCCGACTCAAGGAATCACAACAGTGTCAGGACACCTTTCAACACTTCTACGCTGAAAGAGACTACAAGATGAAAAATGGTGTGAAATGATAATGGAGCTGAAACGGAGGAACAGAAATTTGGGAGATGTAATTATCCCACTCAGTATTCGCCTGGTGACCCAGGAAAAGCCCCAAAACCCCATGGGTCAGGTCGGCAACAGGAATCGAACCCAGGCCTTTCAAATGCAGGCTGCAAATGAAACCATGTGAGCCATCCCGTTTGGTTATAAAATATAATCAATGATGATGATAAATATTATTGTGGCTTCCAATCTTCCACAATCTTCCAAGATCGATGACAATAACAAATAGTTCTCGTTACAACAACACTTTACAGCTGTTTACTGCTCGCCTCAATGTTTTACAACTCTGCGCTGGTGTGTCACAATCGCTTATATATCTCATTCATAAATTCAAGAGATTTCGAGTACAAATAAGAAACCAACTTTTCTCTGTCAATCACGATATCACTAGAATCTTCCAAACGTGAAATCCTATATGCGCCGGCAAGTCTTTTATCTTAGCTATCCTTATCTTTTATCTTTATTTGCCGGCTCTTTGTGAACACTAGCCGCGCTATCGTTAACTACTTATGCAAGCTCTTTATTACCCTGAAACACTATCCGCCGTCTGTTATCTATTTGCGCCGAAACTTAAATGCCCGCAACCGCGACACTGCTCCCTCATCAAGGCTGGTCGTCCCGAACAGCACTATCGTAACGGGCCAGACGATCCAAGTGTACAACCAACATCTTCCCTAGGGGCACCTTCTGGATGTGGTAGACCACGTCGTTAATCCTCTTCACTACCCGGTACGGTCCTTGCCATGGTTACTGGAGCTTCGAGCATCGTCCCTTGGTCCGGGTAGGGCGGTACAACCAGACTAGGTCACCCTGCTGGAACACTTGGCTGTTGGCTTGCCTGTCGTATCGGGTCTTCATGCGGTCGCTCGCCTTCTGGATGTTCTGATGAGCCATCTCATGCATGTCGTGGAGATGGTCCACCAGATTCTCCGCATACTCGGTTGCTGGCTGTTTTTGCTTCCAAAAGCCAGATCACCGGGGAGGCGTAACTCTCGGCCGAACATTAAGCTGGCTGGCGTCGTCCCAGTGGTGTCGTGTGTTGACGAGTGGTAGGCCAGCAAAAACAGTGGCACCTTGACGTCCCAGTCTCGCTAATGGCTAGCCACGACCTTCCTCAGGTGCTCTTCTGGTCCAGCATCAAGTTCTTCGTTCGCTGGCCTTCCAGTCGCGCCGTCACCATCACCTCACTTCTCGCGGGGACCACCACGTCTTCATTCAAGATGACCCTGCAGATTCCAAGGCGCTCTTCGGGTTGCCGGAGTATCACCTCTTCTCCATTGAGCCGTAGGACCTTCCTGCCAACGTCACCGTCACCTCGTGGCTCCTGAGGGCATCCAATCCCAGTATCACCTCGCGACGAACACCCACAGACGCACGGCACTCCGTCCCAAGGTCAACTTCAGTAAGGCCTCCTTCTCCACAGGCAAGGTGTCACCCGATGCCGTCTTAACCTGGTATGGTCGGCTCGGCTTCCTGGTCGGCAAACCCTTGGCCACGTCAGGTTTGATGATGGTCACGGCTGCCCCGGTGTCCACCAGCACGCGGCACGGCTTCCCTCTCACCCAACCGTCCGCGATGAGGCTGTCATCCATACGCCAGCTGATGGCACGCAGTGTCACTCGAGGGGATGGTGATGTCGACACCGACGTGCCCCTCTCCACGCCGGGCCGTACTCGTTTTCCGGCTGCTCTTCCTGGTGTGGGCAGTCTCCCTCCAGGTGTCCCGGCTGTCCACACCCCCAACACAGGCCACTAGGTCTTCGCCGGCGTCCCTCGACTGTTCTTCGGTCTCCATTATAGCGGATACTGCTTGTTCTGGAAGTCGGGGTAGCTGTCATCTTGGCCGCCTCCATCCTCAATGCTGCCGTTAGCGCCTCGTGGATGGTTTTGTAATCGCCGAGCATTAGGCGCTGACGAATCTCCGTGCCTCGTACCACGTCGACAAATGTATAGACAGCCTCTCGGGATACGAACTCTGGTGGGAGGTTGACTAAGGCTTTGCTAGCCAGTTGCTCCATTGCCAGGGTGAACTCCTGCAGCGTCTCCCCTGGCTGCTGATCTTGCCTTCAGCTGGCTGCGGTACGCTGCGGCTAAGCGGTGGTTTCGGAAGCGATTCTCCAGGACCTCCCAGATGTCCTTGGGCGCCGCCGCTGTCTGGACCGCGTTCAGAACTTTTGTGGCCCGTCCCTGGAGGCTGGCTACTAACTGTGTGGCCTCTTCCTCTGGTGACCATTTGTTGTGCTTGGCCATTGCGTCGAACTGGCGGCGGAAGACTTCGAAAGTTGTCGCGCCGTCGTATTTAGGAGGTTTGACGCGCGCCGATGTGTGGCGCCCCGGCGTGTCGGCCTTCAAGTCCATCAACCTCCTGCCGACGATGTCCTCTACCATGGCGTTCAGGGACTTTGTGTTGCTGTCGGCCTTTCCCTCCAGGCTGTTAACGCGGTTCGCAAGGTCTTCGACGTGTTCCACCATGGCGTTCAGGGACTTGGCATTACTGTCGGCCTTTTCCTCCAGGTAATTGAAGCGGTTCGCCAGGTCTTCGACGCGCTCGTCCACTTGGCCCATCCGCTTGCCCAGCTTCGTCACGCCATCCCTCACGCCGGCCAACTGTTCCTCAAATTTGGCGACGAAAGCCTCGTTCGCTACCTTCATTTCCGTGGCCAGACTGTCGTTCGCTGCTCTCATTTCTGTGGTTAATTCGGCCTTCATTGCAGTCAGATTGTGATTTGTCGTCTCCAACTTTGCGGCCATTTTGTTATTTGCCGCTTCTGTTTTCGCAGCGAGGTTGTCATTTGCTGTCTTCATTTCTGTTCCGCGGCCATGCTATTATTTGCCGCTTTCATTTCCGAGGTCAGTTCGGCTTTCATTTCCATCATCTTCTGCAGAATCTTTTCCAATGCCGTGTCCATGGTGGTAATGCCTCACTCCTGACACCTGTGACTTCGTGGGTTCGTAGAATTTAAAGTCCAATTTGCCGAAATTCTAAAGGTTCTTTATTTCTGTAGAAATACACTAATCACTTCTCACGTAACAACATTTCATCGCATATACAACACAATATTCCAAGGTCGATGACAATAACAAACAGCTCTCATTACAACAACACTTTACAGCTGTTTAGTGCTCCCCTCACTGTTTTACAACTCACCGCTTGCGTGTCACAATCGCTTATATATCTGTCCTGACATTAAATTCTCCATGTGACTCATATATTTTCCCGGACGGCACGTTGACCATGGTAGCTCAATGGGTTAGAGCGACTGGACGGAAACCAGGAGATCCGTGGTTCAAATCCCGGCCATGACATTGAATTTTTCATGTTGACTCTATCCATCAAAAACCTTAGCCTATATACGGCTAGTGTGAAGAAATGATTAATTTCCATCAATTAACTAAAATAATAAAGAGTTGATTGATGAAGCCTGGGATTCAAGTACTTACGATAGTAAGTCGCCACAAACGGTGTATCTTGGATGCAAGAGCACCAAGTGGTCTACCGGGAAAATATACGAGTCAGATGGAGAATTTAATGTCAGGATGGCACATTGACCATGGTAGCTCAATGGGTTAGAACAACTGGATGGAAACCAGGAGATCCGTGGTTCAAATCACGGCCATGGCATTAAATTTTTCATGTTGACTCTATCCATGATCTCCATGTTCAGATGTGTAGGACAAACATTCTAAAAAGCAGGCTGACAATTATAAGCATCAAATTCGTTAATAATTTACTGCTAAAATAACAAAAATATCAAATATAAAACAATTTAACAGAGAGATTAAAGCCTTTCTATTACAACATACATTTTATTCAGTAAATGAGTTTGTGTGCCATAAAGTAAATATGTACTAAAATAGTCAATATATAACTTATTTATAAATTATGTAAATATAACCTTGATTCATATTCATATTCATCTTTATTCATCCTTGATATCTTATACAAGATAATGGACACGTCAAGCACAATATAAAGAATAACATTAACATAGTAACAGGTAAATAATATACAAAAGAATATGTATTTACAAGAAATAAATAATATAATAATTTAAAAAACAAAAATGTAAAGAACATAATATATCATACAGCAGAAGAGAAAACTAACTAAAAACTCTTGTACAGAATAAAAACATTCTTCAATTAAGAATTCTGTAAAGTAATAAGATACGATAAGATCTTTATAAGCCTCATGAATTACAACAATATATACATGAACATACAGGCATTTCAAGACCAGAAGGCCACCATTTTATGTAAACTCAAGATTTAAAAATTCCTGCATTGAATATGGCATATGGACTATGAGAAGCTTTTTTAATTTAGATTTAAAATGTTTCTTATCAAGTGATTTTAAAGTATATGATAATTTGTTATACAAACAAATGCCTCTATGGCCGATGCTGTTAAGACTTTTATTGATCCTATGTGAGGTTAAATGCAAGTTATTAGCTGCTCTTGTGTTATATATATGAAAATCTGAATTCTTTTTAAAGGAACTTATATTTTGATGGACAAAGCATGCTGTCTCTAAAATGTATACAGACATAACGGGCAATATCTTAAATCCAGAAAAGATAACTTTGTTTGGAGTTTGCAGGGGTACCTATTTCATTATTTTTATAATTTTCTTTTGAATCTGAAATCCCTGAGATACTTTTGGAGATGAACCCCATAGTGGTATGGCATAAGAAATATGGGTTTGTACATAGCCAAAATACACAGATCGCAAAACATCAGGCATGGCAATATATTAAGTATTCTAAATGCATAGCATAGACGAGTGAGCTTATGTGTTAAATTTTCAATATGAGTGTTCCAAGAGAGACTTAAGTCAATCCAAACACCAAGAAACTTTGTTTCACTTACTTTTTGGATTACTGAGTTATTTATAAAAATGTTCAGTGCATTTTGTGTTACCTGCTGGTTAAAGTCTATATAGACAGTTTTACTAATATTTAGTTAAAATTTGTTCTTTACTAGCCAGTCTTGCAATGCCTTAATGGATTCATTTACTACAGACTGAAGTTCAGCAACACAACTGCTTTTAAAAATCATATTTGTATCATCTGCATATAACACTGTTTTTGCTTGTGGTAAACTAGAGGGTAAATCGTTTATATACAACAAAAACAATATTCGACCTAAAATTGAGCCCTGAGAAACACCATGTTCAAACCATATCGTGTACCATGGTCAAAATGGTGATTAAAGGATATTAATGTGATGTTCAAGGAATAATATACAATAAACTAGGTCAGATATTTTACCAAGCCAAGAGTAATCAGATATGGATAGTTCAGTAGGAAAAGAAGAGCATAAGGCTATTGTACCCTATAACCTCAGCTTACTAGTAATTTAATTTGTTAAAATTCTTAGGAATAAACTAACAAAGCTTAACTGAGCTATAAATATTTGGAGGTTTATTTACACTATTTTAATTTTAACTCATTGCTATAAGAATCATACCCCAAATATTAATAAAACAATACAACAATCCAATACAGTTGAATCTCGATAAATTATGTACTGTTTTCACTGGGCAGGAACTATATCTACAATGGACTGAATTTGACATACAAAGAGGAAAATATATCTAGAGGACAAAACACAAAATTCTTAGGCATTAACATTAATGATAATCTCTCCTGGCAAAATCACATTTCGACTGTTTACTCTAAACTTAATAAGACTTAAATACTTCTATTTATAGTTTTATTAATAAGACTGTGGTTTTGTTACGTCATCTAGTTAACATTTTACGTCCTCAAGCAATTCATAATGTATATTTTTCTTTATTTCATTCACATCTGGAATATGGGGCTATGTTATGGGGTTCTGCTGGTAAGACTCTTTTTGCACATCTATTTTCAGTCCAAAAGAGGGTTATTAGAGTTTTAGCTAAGTTGCCATACTTTAAGAAATTCAAAATCTTACCCCTCTTTTGCATATACGTAACTTATATTATTTTATATGTAAAAAAAAAAAACACTCAACAGTATCCCCTTGCCTAAATAAAGACATACAAAAATACCACACTCGCAGACAAAATTACTTTTTTCTTGAATCATATAGGGACCAGTTTGGAAATAAAATATTATTTATGCTGGATCAAAATACTTCAACATATTACCAAAAAGACTGAAGTCATTGATAGACAGAAATAATTTTAAAAAAGAGCTCAAAATGTATTTGTTAACCCATTGTTTTTATAATGAAGATGAGTTTCTTATCCATAATTGAAACTAATCATATTTTAAGCATAGTTGAGTTTTTGACATAATAGTATGCAGAGATTTACATTATCAATATTTAGGTTACTTTTACAAGCTTGTGTTCTTTATCACATGACTGGTGGTCCTAAGAACAATTGTCTATATGTGTATATTGTTATTTTATATTGTAATTATTTTTTATTATAAACTGACATGGTCTATGTAACACTGTTTTTGTGTATACTATGAACTGAAAATGAATAAATAAATGTGCCATTCATAACAAAAATGCAATATTTGCTTTCACAGAAAGCTCTTAAAATATGATGTACAGGACTGACAACAGTATTTTCATTTATTTAAAATAGCTTTCAAATCATGATGTTATTCTTTTTGAGGTCAGATGTCTTATACTTATGAAGGTATTTGTCCCTTGTTTGCAGAGGTGTGTCTCTCAGATGGAAGGGAATATCACCATGGAGAGGTGATTTCTGAACCTAGCACATGTGTCATGTGCATATGCTACTATGGTGAAGTTCTTTGTCAGGAAAGTAAGTGTCCTCATGTGAAGACAGGTTGTCGCAGGCTTAAGGAGAAGGATGTTGGTGTATGCTGTGGTCGAATTATTTGTGGTATGTAGTTTTATTTAATTTATATGATTTATTTTCTTAGAGTCATAGTTTATTAAATATCAACAATAAATGAATCCATAGACAAATTAAGTAAAATACACCAGCACAGCACCATTTACAAGCACAAGCTGTGACAAAGCAGCATAATCATGCTCAGTAAATTCTCCAGAATATTGTCTTTTTCTTTGAATATTTATTGAGATTACTGGCAAGTCTGTGGTAAAGCATAGGGTGGATGCATGTAAATAAATGGAGATTTTCGTGCATGAATGTTAATGAAACATATTATCAATACTAAGATGAAACGCATTTAGCTTTTAAGTTAAGTTTAAAAATAAGCAGCTGTATTTGTTACCTACTTTATTTTATTTAATATAATGAAAGCCAGTCTGTAATTTTTACTTGCACTGCCATAAATTGTCTTGAAATTGAAGGCAGAATGTAAAACAGTTCACAATTAATTCAGTCATGTTTATCGTATTTATATTAGTTTTTTATGTATATTTCAAGTTAGATGACGTACATGGAGGAATTGTTCTATTTCAATAAAATAAATTAGAAGGTTTGTATTATCTTTTTGTATAAGAAAAATTTAAATATATGAACTGCAGTTTGAATAGGAAAATCGGCACTACGAAGCTTATATGAAAGGAGACCTCTATTTGGATTTTTTGAAGTTTAATGTCCTTTAGCTTGCTAGGTATCTTAACAGTGAATGAATAAATAGTTGAAATAATAATTAAATGGGCACTGGGTTTCTAGACCTTAGAATTACCCAATATTTTTATTCCAGAATAAGAAAAATCCAGTAAAGTACATTTTATCCAGATAACTCACTCTAATCAGGATTTGAACTTGGAGATTTTTGAATGTGATGCAGACACACTGCCCCCACACCATGGAAGTGGACCTACTTGAAATTACTTTATATGCTTGCTTAACATAAATATGCTTTTCAGCTTCATCAAAATAGCATATTTACTTTTTAAATTATGTTATGCTTTGTGGCATTTGATAGATTTCCTATACTTCATTTATGAGAGTTTCATATGCAGGATGACATAAGCTTAGATGTTACTTGCATGTTTAGATAATATTTTCACAAACATTAACGAGACTTTTCTAAACTGTGATACTACAGATTTCCCATTCTCTGATCATGATGCAGTTTGGTTAAATATAAATAATTTAAAATCAAAATTTTATTTGCCAAAGAGGCCAATCACTGTATTTTCTAGGCCAGTAACCACTGAGAAAATATCATACTTTATAAACATGCTATTGAACATAAAGTGGAATGATCTACTGTACTATTCTCACGTGAAAAATTCATTAACTGCAAATGAACTTTTTGAAAGATTCTTTACTATATTCAAAAATACATTCAATAATTGTGTTCCCCAACGAGCTTACACTATCAATACATTGGCTAAAAGAAACTATGCCCGTGCAAAGCATAATAATGTATGGTATTCTCCACAATTAGCAAATATGAAACATAAAGTCTTGATGTATTTGGATTTATACAGAAGTGAAAAATCAGCTAGGGCCAAACTTTTGTATACTGAAATTAGGAAAGAATATAAACAAATGATAAATGAAGCTAAAAAACTGCATAATATGAACAGTATTGAATCTGCCTCTAACAAATGCAAGACGGCTTGGAAGGTGATTAATTCAGTTGCTAAAACTAATAATAGAAACACCATTGAGTTAACCCCTAATGACCTAAATGATTTCTTTATAAACTCAGTTGATGTAATTAGCCAAAACATTGTAAAGCCAAAGGAATCAATGGCACAAATTCTTGAACACTGTAATATTAGGTACTGTCAGAGTAGATTTTTTTTTCATGAAGTCACCCCTGAGCATGTATTATACATTGTTAATCACCTTAGGACATCAGATAGTGTGGACATTTATGATTTATCTAGTAGTCTCCTTAAAAAGGTAATCAAATATATTTTATATACACTCACATTTTGTCTAAACAAATGCCTCATTGATGGAATTTTTCCTGATTCAATGAAACTTTCTAGAGTGGTTCCAATTTATAAAAAAGGGGATAAAAATTGTCCTTCTAGTTATCGTCCAATATCTCTAATTCCAGTATTTTCCAAAGTGCTAGAAATGATTATGTTCAAGCAGCTATGCAGTTATTTTGATGAAAATGAAATAATTAGTGATGTACAATTTGGATTTAGAAGAGGTAGGTCAACAACTGATGCCATTGTCTCTCTTGTTAAAAAAGTATTAACTGCTTTTGAAACCAAAAGCCTTCCTCAGGTCACCTTTTGTGATCTGAGCAAATCTTTTGATTGTGTAAAACATGCTGATTTATTATCCAAAATAAATTGTTATGGTGTTAATGGCATTGCAATAAAACTGTTTGAATCATACTTATCAAATCATAAGCAAGTTGTATGTATAGGAGGCGAGAAATCTTATCAGCGTAATCTTTGATTTAATTTTCCACAAGCAAGGCTTTTGGTACAATGCAATGAAGTCAATCAATACTGCCTGAAAATTATCTGAGACCTGCCATTGTTAATTTATGCCAACCAACATTTAATCATATTCTTACCCATATACTCAAGTTCTTTTCTGCCATCTTGCATGCACATGTAGCAAAACATGAGTTGTTGATTACATTGGCCAAACTTTTGATGATTCAGTGGAGAGCAACACAACATTGCATACTCTCTAGCACTTATGACTGTATAAACAAAATTTGGATAAAACTGAGCATCTTTGGCTACCATAAATTGTGTCAAAATATTGGAAGTTTCAAACTCTGAAGTATGCAGAGGTAAAGATAAGGAACTATAAACTTAAGTTTCCTAGAGCATTATTTCTTTAGATGAACATAATTTATAAGAAAATGCTCATTTGAGCTGTCAAAGTCAGAGAATGAAGCGTTAAGACTAAAAGAAAGAAGGATTATTTTGAAGCTTAAAAGCTCTGAAAGTCTCTTAAAAACAGGGGTCATTTAAAAATTTGTTTCCAACCATATAAAGATCTCATCTCGAAATTCATCAACTGACAGCAATATATACCTACACCGAAGTTGATAAATTAATAATAGTTTATTAACAATAGTTTATAGTTGACAGTGGAAGGAAATGCTTCTGAAATATGTTCAAACTAAATATCCAAATAATGAAGTTTTGAGTGAATGGTTTATTGAGTTAAACTGCTTTTATGCTGATATTTGTTCATTTGTCGAGCTCTAAAGCTGAGTTTTAACTTCTCTTCAGCTTATAATAAATATTTTGTTACAGTGAAGCTGTTAATGTTTAGTTAGAAAGTTTGTCACTTAACTGATATATTTTTAAAGAAATATTCTAAAGTGCTAAAGTTTTAATCATTTCTCCTGAAAATTCTATGATTCAGAGGTGCTTCTCTTTCATTGATATGCAACAAATTGTGTGAATGATTTTACTTTCTTCAATATATCAAAGAACTACTGTTGCAGATGAAGCAGAGTCACCAACTGTAGTACTGGACGTGGTCACAACTCCCAGTTCGCAACATCCTGGAGGTGTTGTGCCCCCAATCACAGTGGCAGATGGTGTAGTTACTCCAGATCCTTTCAGAGATGTAATTCGTACTGAGCCAGCTCCAGATCTTCCTTCACTCATTGGAGATATGATGCCATTTATCATTGAACATCATCACAAGTCAGGCAATAACTCAACTGATGCAACAGTTCCTACCACCATTATTCCCTCTGCGGCAATTAAGACTGCAGACAAACAAGATGATAATGATGATTCTAGTTTTTCTCTGGATAATTTACTGCAACTATTATTTTCAGGTGAAGAAGTCCCTCCAAATGCAACAGTCTCAACATCTTTTACTCAACCTGCAACTTCAGAAGGATTTTTACAGTCTAATGTAACTGTAAATGTTGGTAGTAGTGTTGACCCTTTCATTTCAAGTAGTCATGAGCCTCCACCAGGAAGACCTCCAAATGGATCTTCAAGTTCAAGCATATTGAAATTGGCAGGATGTAATATTTATGGTCGCATGTACAGGGTTGGCCGAATCATTTCTGAATTATCTGGACCCTGTCTTGAATGCATGTGTACAGAGGTGGGAGTTCAGTGTCATCCTCTACCTTGTTAATAATTTATGCCATACCCTTTGGAACTAATCTGCATGCACTGCTTCCATTACTGGAAGCTTTGAATACAATTCCAACTTGCTAAAAGATAACAAACAAAAAAGGAAAATTGAATTCTGTTGTGCACAATTCATTTACAGGAAATCATTTCATATGAATTCAAATAAAATAAAAAACACAGTATTGGAAAGAGCAAATAAATCCATAGCTCAAACCTTAATTAGAATTTCACAGAAATAATTTATTTGACTCTCAGGTTACTTATTTGAAATCAAAACTTATTCTTTTGGCAGCAGTTTTATTATTATATCCAAATCAGCTTAAATATTTCCTGAAAATAAATTATTTACATATGACTAATTCCCTCTTCCCATTACAAAAAAGAAGATTATGCCAATGTCCATGAACTACATTTCTCATTTCTTAAAGAGGGTTAATGATTAACAATTCTGAAAATCTTAATGTATAGTTCATGAGAAAATGATCATATATTGCTAGTGCTACTGATGAGCAAGTGCTTGTTGAGATTATTAGCTTTAAACCATAAAGGGAGGCTATGACTATTTTAGAGTAGGGTTTAGATTTAGCAATATAGAAATTTGTATTTTTAGGTGAATACAGAAAGACTGGCTAAGTCAAATTAATGCAAAGTAATATTTAAATTTGAAAGACATTAAAACATATAGAATTTGAATGACAGTAAAATAGTATTTGTCAGATACAATTATTTTTTCATTTATAATCAAAGAATATGTCTGTAGATTTTGTTTCAGCCTTCCATATAATAACAACTACATCTTAGTGAGTGAAGCTATTAACCAATGAAAGATTACATAAAAGTTCTTTTGTAAGGTACCTCCAAGTGTTGATTTTTCTTAGTATGTTAGTTAAAAGTTTCATGTATTCAAATGAAAGCTGAAATCATGTTAACATTTTGCCAGTTTTGTAATATATATAAAAATTCACTTTTTAAAATAATTTTATACATGTTTCAACTTTTAAATGTCCTGCAATTGCTTATTGACCCAAACATGATTATTATTTGCAATCTATAAAACTAATGACTTCATAGAGAGTCAGCATGAAAAATTCAATGCCATGGCCGGGATTTGAACCACGGATCTCCTGGTTCAAATCCCGGCTATGGCATTGAATTTTTCATGTTGACTCTGTTTATCAAAGACCTTAGCCTATATACGGCTAGTGTGAAGAAATCATTAATTTCCATCAATTAACTAAACTAATTACTTCATTTTCTGCTGTTTTGTTTAGCACACATATACAGCAACTCTATTTCATTTTTAGGAACATTTCACTTGGTTTGATCTTTTTAAGGTAAAAATAGCCTCTAGCTGCTAAATGGGAGAGTAAAACATATAGTTATCAGCTGTCCCATAGGTATTGTTTGGGAACTCATAAATTCCATTAAACCTTTTGGCTGAATTCCATTTCTCATTTTGATTTCACCCAGGAGGATATAGCACCACATTTTAGAATATAATGCCAGACAAGAAAGCTGACTCATACCATAAGCAATTGTAAAGTTGCTGGTGTTTCATATGGTAACCCATTTCATATACTCTTTCTACTGCACGAGAGAACCAAGACTTGCTAGAAAAATTATGTAATTAGGGGCACAACAAAATCGTTACCTTATAGCAGATGCTGGAAATGTTGATGTAATGTAATAATAATGTAATAATGTAATAATGATCTTATGCTCTCACAAAGGAAGATCTTTCAAAAATATCAGAAACTCATTCTAGTGCCATTTTTGAAAGCTTCACAGAAGAAGAAAAATTATATGGTTGGTTCTAAATTTCTGCAACACCAATATGGATGTAAAAACATTAAATGAAATAAGAGAGGGATTTCATGACAGAATCATAAGCATTGATTTATGGCCCCTCATTCCCTCAACCTAACTAGGAATACGATAGGATAGAATCATGTGGAGGGGATTCAGCATTGCAACCAGTCTTGATCTATTGTACCCATGCTCCAAGTGTGGCATCCCCGGGAGGAAAAGCCCTAGGAGTCATGGCATTGTAGAAGGTATGGTCTCCACTATAGACCAGTTGGAAACTTCCCAGCAGGCCAGTACAACCAGTATCCCACCCACTGAGGTCTTGAAACAGCCCACTGGGCCAGACCAGAGACCGTCCTACCAGAGAAGGAAGTGTTTACCAGGAGCATATCATCCTGCCATACAGAGCTGAGACACCCATCAACACTTAAACTCTGAAAGAGACCACCAGATGAGAGATGATAGGAAATGATTAAAGAGATGAAATGGAGGGACAGTAAATTCTGGAAATGTAATTAACCTACCCAGCATTCTCCTGGCGACATGGGAAAACCCTGAAAAAACCCATGGGTTAGGTAGGCTGACCATGGGAATCAAACACAGACATCCCAAATATAGGCTATAGTCAAATCCACCTGAGCCATACTGCTTGTTCTCAACCTAGCTACAGTTTTTATTAATGGGGTTCTGTGCACCATGAAGAAATATGACTATATTAAATCAGATAAGGATTCTAAGATGTAAATTAAAGGCAATTAGAATTTTTTTTTTGTTTCCAGTCTATATATTGCCCATACTCCTATGGATTTTAGTTTATTCATTTCTGATTATGTAAGCAGATAAATGATAAATTTAATAAAAATAAATAAATACATTTAAATTAATAAATTCAATAAATAATAATTTATTTAATAAATAAAAAATAAATAAAATTTAATAAATTTAATGTTTGTAAAGATGCAATATACTAAAAAGCTTTTTGTTGCTGGCACTGCTGTAAAAAGCTAGGCTTTTATAATATCGTTCTTTCATACCAATTGTTCTTTCACTAAACTGAAAAGTTGAATCAAACTTTCAAACTTGAATACTCAGTACCATTTTAGGGATTCAAATCCCGACTGTCTGTTGCATTGGTATTGAATTCTTAATATGTTTCAATTTTTTGAAGTAGGCCTCTGCATTTATTTAATAAAGGAAAGGTTAAAAGAGTTAAGTTTTGTTGTTAGCTTACTATAATACATACCAAAATAATGGTAATTAATGGTAATATCATTAATATATGATAGAACCTCACATAAATTTACAGCTCCCTGACCATTTATAATGTTAACTTCAGTGACAATTCATAATGACATCACAAAGGCCCAAAAAAAGTCATCCATTTGTCAACACTAGGGGTTCTCGCATCCGAGATACACCATTTGTGGCGACTTACTATTGTAAGTACTTGAGTCCCAGGCTTCATTATTTAACTCTTATTTTTTAGGTTAATTGATGGAAATTAATTATTTCTTCACACTAGCTGTATACATGCTAAGGTAGTGGTTTGATAGAGTTGATATGAGAAATTCAATACCACGGCTGGGATTTGAACCACAGATCTACTGGTGTCTCTACAGTCATTCTTGCTCATTGAGCTACCATGGCCAATTTGCCGTCATGACATTAAATTCTCCAATTCGCTTATTTATTTCCCCGGTAAACCACTAAGGGCTCTTGCATGATGGCAAATTGGCCATGGTAGCACAATGGATAAGAGCAACTGGACCAATAGATCCGTGGTTCAAATCCCAGCCATGTCAACTCTATCAATCCAATACCTTAGCATGTATATCGCTAGTGTGAAGAAATTATTAATTTCCATCAATTAACCTAAATAATAAGAGTTAAATGATGAAGTCTGGGACTCAAGTACTTACAATAGTAAGTCGCCACAAATGGTATAACTCAGATGCAAGAGCCGCTAGTGGTTTACCAGGGAAATACATGAGTCAAATGGAGAATTTAATGTCATGATGGCAAATTGGCCATGGTAGCTCAATGAGTAAGAGCAACTGGATGGAAACCAGTAGATCCGTTGTTTAAATCCCGGCCGTGGCATTGAATTTTCCATGTTGACTCTATCAAAAACATTCAAGTTTGTATTTCATCACAAAAATTTTTCTCATTTCCATCTGGTTAATTTTAGCCATTGATCACATATTGCTTGGTTGCACCATTCATTTGTTCCTGATCATTCAAATAGGACATGCTCTGCATTTTCTACTTTTAATAAATTGGATAAATTCTGTATTCCCAATTTTTCTTAATACTCTTTAAGGTCCATATTCCTAATCTACACCATACTAATTCCTCCCTCTCTTGTTTATTATACATGTTAATATGCACTTCTTTTCAAGTTCATTTTTTTTATCTCCTGCCCAAACTTTAAGGACTTCTTTTCTTTCATTGTAGAATGCATTAAGTGTCTGTCTATATCCTCAAACTTATTCTGACCAGTTTCCAGAAATTTCTCTCCAGTTATTCTCTTCTCAGTCACGCATTACCCATTCCATTCCTGGTTAACTATTTACCAACCCTTTGAGCCGAATATACATTCCCTGATCTACACTCTTAGCATTTTAACTCTTTCAATAAAGGGTCCTCCAGCTGAATTTTGAACCAATATATAAGAATCCTCTATATTATCCAACCTCTTACAATTGCCCTACCCATTTCCCACAAAACTATTGCAATTGCTGCACTTTGTGAAATTCTCATCATGAAAAACACCACTAGGACATTTATGTTTTTCTTATAATGTAAAATGACGTATCCTATGTATGAAATATAGGGGATGAATAAATTGAAATTAAATTGAAATTTAAAACTTATATGCATAAGCAATGTGTTACTTCACAAAAAATCTGTAGTGTCTACTCTGCACAATTTTCTCTACTCTCTCTAGTATATATTATTTTTATAAATGCTTATTATACTTCATGTTAATCAAGACAAATATTTTTAGAAATTATTTTAACACATACTTCCTTGCAGATACAGAAAGAATGGGTGAATAGAGTAGGCTTAAGCTTTGGGAAAATGTTTTACGAAGGTTTTGAACTAATATCTGTTATGAGACTATATTATTTAGCAAAAGATACATGCATAATGAATTTGTATTAAAACAATGTAATCAGTGCAATAAGAATATAGGTTGAAGTGCATCCAGACTATGTGCTGTAAAATTGTATGAAAACAGACAAGTCAGGACAAGAAAATAATACACTCCTGGAAATTGAAATAAGAACACCGTGAATTCATTGTCCCAGGAAGAGGAAACTTTATTGACACATTCCTGGGGTCAGATACATCACATGATCACACTGACAGAACCATAGGCACATAGACACAGGCAACAGAGCATGCACAATGTCGGCACTAGTATCGTGTATATCCACCTTTCGAAGCAATGCAGGCTGCAATTCTCCCATGGAGACGATTGTAGAGATGCTGGATGTAGTTCTGTGGAACGGCTTGCCATGCCATTTCCAGCTGACGCCTCAGTTGGACCAGCGTTAGTGCTGGACGTGCAGACCGCGTGAGACGACGTTTCATCCAGTCCCAAACATGCTCAATGGGAGACAGATCCGGAGATCTTGCTGGCCAGGGTAGTTGACTTACACCTTCTAGAGCACGTTGGGTGGCACGGGATACACGCGGGCGTGCATTGTCCTGTTGGAACAGCAAGTTCCCTTGCCGGTCTAGGAATGGTAGAACGATGGGTTCGATGACGGTTTGGATGTACCGTGCACTATTCAGTGACCCTCGACGATCACCAGAGGTGTACGGCCAGTGTAGGAGATCGCTCCCCACACCATGATGCCAGGTGTTGGCCCTGTGTGCCTCGGTGGTATGCAGTCCTGATTGTGGCGCTCACCTGCACGGCGCCAAACACGCATACGACCATCATTGGCACCAAGGCAGAAGCGACTCTCATCGCTGAAGACGACACGTCTCCATTCGTCCTTCCATTCACGCCTGTCGCGACACCACTGGAGGCGGGCTGCATGATGTTGGGGCGTGAGCGGAAGACGGCCTAATGGTGCGCGGGACCGTATCCCAGTTTCATGGAGACGGTTGCGAATGGTCCTCGCCGATACCCCAGGAGCAACAGTGTCCCTAATTTGCTGGAAAGTGGCGGTGCGGTCCCCTACGGCACTGCGTAGGATCCGACGGTCTTGGCGTGCATCCGTGCGTCGCTGTGGTCCGGTCCGAGGTCGACGGGCACGTGCAGCTTCCGCCGACCACTGGCGACAACATCGGTGTACTGTGGAGACCTCACGCCCCACGTGTTGAGCAATTCAGCGGTGCGTCCACCCGGCCTCCCGCATGCTCACTATACGCCCTCGCTCAAAGTCCGTCAACGGCACATACGGTTCACGTCCACGCTGTCGCGGCATGCTACCAGTGTTAAAGACTGCGATGGAACTCCGTATGCCACGGCAAACTGGCTGACACTGACGGTGGTGGTGCCCAAACGCTGCGCAGCTGGCTCCATTCGACGGCCAACACCGCGGTTCCTGGTGTGTCCGCTGTGCCGTGCGTGTGATCATTGCTTGTATAGCCCTCTCGCAGTGTCCGGAGCAAGTATGGTGGGTCTGACACACCGGCGTCAGTGTGTTCTTATTTCCATTTCCAGGAGTGTATTTGGATAGACAGAGTCAAATTGAAAAATTCAATGCCATAGCCAGGATATGAACCACAGATCTTCCAGTTTCCATCTAGCTGCTGTTAACCATTGAGCTACCATGGCTAACATGCCAGCATGACATTAAATTCTCCAACTGATTTGTATTTTTCCTGGTAAACCACTAGGGGTTCTCATATGCAATGAGATATGCACCTTTTGTGGCGACTTACTATGTTCCAGGCTATGTTCCTTTAAGTTCCAGGCTTCTAATTACCGCTATTAGGTAAACTGATGGAAATTAATCTTTCTTCCACACTAGCCGTGTGTAGGCAAAGATTTGAAAAGGTAGAGTCAGACTGAAAAATTCAAGAATTTGGAGAATTTAATATCATACTGGCATGCTGGCCATGATAGCTTAATGGTTAAGAGCAGCCAGATAGAGACTGGAAGATTCATGGTTCAAATCTGAATTGAATTCAGATTGAATCAATTGAATTGAATTTTTCAGTCTGAATCTACCTATCCAAATCCTTACCTACACATGGCTAGTGTGGAAGAACACCAATGCCCACTATTCTAATATTTTGTTCCTTAGTCCTCTTTGAGATCATGATATATGTATCAGCTACCCTCCATCTGTGATACATCAGGGCAATCTTGATCTGTGCTAGTGTCAAAACTTCCAAAATTTGAGGGAATTGTGATGTGGGCACAAGCAAAATAAAGGTGACATTATTAGTTGAGGTGGTTTTTACCCATATACAGCACATCATAGTACTGTATATTGTGACTTTGTGGGTTCGTGAAATGAAAAGTCCAATTGCACCACTCAAAAATGTTCTTTATTTCCACCGACTTACAGTTGAACACTTGCCAATTACACAGAATTACGTAATGCACACAATTACGATTCACCAGTTCGTCCGTTACAATTTCACTTGCACTCGTAATTACGTACAATACTCCGATGCACGTACACAGCCTTCTCATCGTACACTAGCACTGCACTCTTACACTGCTCGCCAAGAACTCTGACTCACTCCTCTTGCCCGACGTGTTGCTTATATAGGGTCAGCTGGCCGATCTGGAAGGTTCTAGATTAGATGAAATATCCCGTAAGTTCGAGAACACAGGTGGAACAGAAAGAGACGGCGCAGTGATGTTTTTTCTCCCAGCCACCCCTCACCACCGCCACAAGACAAACGAGGGGGGCGTGGCGAACGCCAACCGTCCCCTGCTTGCCCGCTCTATAGGGTGTTCCGACGTTCAGGTGACAATATATTACCTTTGTCTTTTTAACACTGTGGAGTTTGTATCAAATTAACCACAGCTAGTGCACTTATTACATTCCATGTTTTCAGCATAGTACAATGCAGATTTGCCTGCCTTGGAGGCGTAGATGGTAGCATGTCTGCCTCACATTCAACAGCTCCCGAGTTTGAATCTCGGTCAGGGTGAGTTACCTGGATAAAGTTTCTTTCGGGGTTTTCCCTATTCCTGAAAGATGATTGTCGGGTAACTCTAAGCTCCACGGACCCCAGACTCATTTGAGCATCATTTCACCCATTTCATTCATCTCCGATATGACAACGTTGGAGGACGTAAATTACAAAACAAAAAGAATGCAGAATTTATGAATACTTTTCTGTTGTAAACATTTACTGTTTTAAAGTTGCTCATCAGTTGAGGCTTAAACAGCGTTAGAATTATATAAATAATCAATGAAATTTGTTGCGCAGATTGCTATGGGAGTAATTGAAGTTGTCTATGATAGCCTTAGTATCTATACTTTCAGTTGTTGATTTCTTCACTGTAATAACAGAACAATCAATGAGACAAATATCATCCCTTTTATTTCATGGAAACATTTTTACCAACCTCATAACCAAAAATGTTCCCACATATCACTTGAAGCAGAAATGGTCTTTTAGCTTTTGTTACTATTGTGACAAAAAGATAATATAACAAAGTTCACCTTAACTCCTTTATTTGGCACTAAAATTGTTAGCTCAGTTCTAGCTTACAAGCACCTTTACTTTTTAGATAAATACACAGTGTAAACACGTCTCTTTAATGTTCCTTTATGTCTCTGTTGCATGCACCAACTTAGGCTGCCTGTAATCTCTTTGATGTACATAGAATGGTAATTTTTACACTCTGCTGTTTGCCAACTGACACAAAAACTCTGATATTCATTGGTCGACTCTCCTCTGCACTTTCACACTGCCTGCAGACATGCCACTATGGAGCTGAAACATATTATATTGCTTGCGTACCGAGGCACTACTCATAACTTATCTGCTCTGGACTTTGAACTACACTAACACAACTTGACTGGTCAGCTAAACTAACTCCTGCTTGGCTTAATGGCTTCATGCTGCTGGTTGCAGCGAGAAGTAGAAGATTCTTGAGTTTAGTTATTTGAATGCTTGAGAACAAATCCGCATAACAATGCGCCTCTGGCTTTTGTATCAGCAAGTGGCTGTCCTTGAAAGTTGTGTTTTTTTCCCTTCTCGTGCCAGTAAACAACAACAATGATGCAATTATTTGACTCACAGTTAATTATCTGTAGCAGCACCCGCCATCACCATGATATTGTTTTGAAAAAATTTTGAAATGTTAAACAAAATTCCTTAAGAAATCTAATAAAGGGTATATGTTTAAAAAATACTTTACTTCTTCCTCAAAAAATTGTAATTGTTTTTCAAAGCAGTTTCCTTTGAAGGATTGATTACCAAATAGAGACTTACCTTGAAAATGTCATCACAATGTCACTACTATGCTTATTTTAAAATATTGCTTTGCTTAACCTGTCTAAATAACACGTAACTATTCAGTTCATATTCCTTATCATTTAGGGAAGTTTTAATAGATTTTAACCTACTAAAGCCCTCCTGCTGGTACTGGCCCAGGCTATGATGGCCAGTGGAACTGTGATATATTATCTAATGAAAGTTCTGTTTCTAAATGAAAAATAAGATTTTATACATGTACATATTCCAAATTGCAAATAGTATAACAAAAATCAGGTTGTTTAAAAAATATATAAACAGCAAATATTCAAACAAAATTAACTATTTAAGCTAATTGGTGGAAATTAATCATTCCTTCACACTAGCCGCATAGGTGTATCTCAAATTCGAGAGCTCCTAGTGGTTTACCGGGAAAATATATGAGTCAATTGGAGAATTTAATGTCATCATGGCACGTTGGCAATGCTAGCTCAATGGCTAAGAGTGACTGGATGGAAACCAGGAGATCTGTGGTTCAAATCCCAGCCCTGGCACTGAATTTTTCAGTTTGACTCTATCTATCCTAAATTAACTATTTTTAATTGCCATATAATTTACTAGCATAGTAATCACTAAGTTACATCAGAATCTCATTTTCATACAAGAAAATGGGTAACCTTATGTAACCCTTTACTTATAATTACCAAGGCTTACAACTACTACTAGCTTGAATTGGATCGGATTGGATTAGTGGTGTTTTAGGGCCCGACTAGCTTGAATGTTACATATTTGTGAGGTAACAATTACTTAGTCATCCCTATAACAACTCCACAGTAAGTAACTTAACTTTGAATCTTGCCTTATTTTTATGATATGCTTACTTCCTTTTTTATCTGTATACCATTTTGATATAATTTATTTTGAGTTAACAATGCCTTAACTGAATCTAGCTGTGCACTGACTGCTACGTACTATGTATCTTGAGTCTAGTGCTTGTTAATTTGTTTCTAACACATCAAAATTTAATTTCTGGTAAGGTTCAAAAAAGTATTTTCTTATTTCTAGCATTGGTCATTAAAAAGTACACAAGTCTTTCGAAAAGTGGTTGCAAATCATTGGTTAGCAATATTAAGAAAAGACAGTCTAATGTTCATCCTTTGCAGTGAAAAACAGCATGTTTAAATCTACTTAATGACTAGGAGCTATTCATACTTTATTAAGCTTATGTTATATAAATTATTTTGTTCTTTCAATAAAATAAACTGTATTAAAATGTGCAAAATGTAAAAAAAAAGTCATGTGCTTCTTAAATGATTTCCTGCCTCTTCATGTGTACAAGTATGGGGTATCATCATCCTATTGAATAACAACTGCCTGTTATGTAAATTACAAAAGAAATGTTATGAGAATTAAGAAATTGGGTAGGAGTAAGAAACAAAAGTCTATTAAGTGATGTGACTTCTTGTGTTGTAATGCACATTTCAACAAATGTTGCAAATTGACTTCAAGGCAATGTAATTGTGAAATTTGACAAAAGATGTAAAAGTTTCTTTTTCCTTCGATTTATTAGATTTATAACTTGTATTTTGTGTATCACAACTGATGTTTTAAAATCAAACATTTTAAAGCCACAAATTGTCATTTAATTGGCCCTGTTAATTAAAGTAAAGTAACACCTTGAACTGTAACTCAATTTTCAATTCCACTTTTTCAGCATTTATCACTCTTCCAAATGCTCTTTGAATCACAGTTTGTAAGTTATTATCTTGAACTTTCCTGGAGACCTTCAGAAATGTAGATTTAAAAATTGAGCAATAGTTTAAAAATATGAAACAATGCAATTGAAATTGATTATTTTCCATAACTCAAAGCAAGCAGGTTGGCTCAGGCAGTTTTGTCTGTGGCCCACATTCAAGAGGTCAGGGTTCGATTTTTGTGGCCGGCCTACCTGAATTATGGTGTTTTCCAGGGGTTTTCCTGGATAGGTTAATTACATCCCCCCAATTTCCTGTCCCTCCATTTCATTTCCAGTATCATTTCACATCATCTCTCATCTGATGGTCTCTTTCGGGGTGTAAGTGTCGGCAGGTGTCGTGGCATTGCACGGCAGGATGATATGCTCTTGGTAAAACTTCCTCCTCCGGTAGGACAATTCCTGGTCTCCGAAACTGCTCTGGTAGGGCCTTTTCCGGACAACAGTGGGTGGGATGCTAACTGTTCTGGCCTGCCAGGGAGTTTCCAACTGGTCAATTGTAGGGACCCTGCCCTCTGCACGTTGTGGCTCCTTGGGACGGCTGCTCTCTCTCTGCTCTTGCATCATCCTTCCTACTTGGGGGGATAGGTACAGTAGCCCAAGTTTCCTTCATGCTGAATGCACTCCATTGCATAGTCTAGTCCAGTCCATAACTCAAATTGAAAAAGTTGAACAATTTGACAAAACTAAACAAAATATATACTTTTTCTTAACCTAATTAAAATAAAAAAATTTAAATTCTTTATATATGCATGCTGAGTTAAAATTAAAAATTTGGTTACAATATGCCTACTACAGGGACCAAGGAGCATTGTATATTAGCATATAAAAAGTTATTAACTATGAATAAAACAACTAATATATTAACACTTTGACATTACTTGTTAAAATTTTGTGTGCATTATATATTTTATGCTCTAAATATGTAGCAAAAAGTTGAAGCAATCAGAGAAAACTGTGGATTTTTAATTTTTGCAGATGCATTGCCTTAAAATAATTAGTAACATTTCAATCATTATAGATTTATGGAAGGCTGAATGAACTAATACTGTTTTTATATTTAGGCTATAAATTGAAAAGGATAGGAGCCAGTCTAAAAAAATAGCAATAATTATAAATTATTTTTATTTTAAGTACTAATAAGCATACTTATAACAGTTAAACTGCTGTGAAATTCCAAAGATCCAGCATTTAACAGTGTGCTTATTTTCTACCTCAGACGTAATGAATGGTGATTCTGAGTTTTTATATTAGTGATGTGTGCCACAAGAGGCTGAGGCAGTTCATCCACTTTACCATGCAGTGGGGGAAAAGTGGCATCTGCAGAACATTAGTGTTACGTTATTATTGATTTGCTTTGGAAAGTGACATGTGGCTGTCTGACTGCAATGTTCAACAAAACTAGGAGTAAGGGTAAATTGTTGAAGGGCGTTTGGGCTCATTAACTTCAGTAATTTATGTAGCTTGGCACCACTGCTCTCTTGTTATGTCAAAAGAATGGCCATGGCCATTTATGTAAAAATCCTTTGTAATGTATGTAACATGTAACTTGCCTAATTGTGTTGCTTTGTTGTTTCTGTGTTTTAAAGATGAAATAGAGGCCATCATCATTCATGTTTTTAAGTATTAAAAAATCTAATGATAAAATGGATATTTTTGTACTGAGTTTCCTATTACCTCTTTTCTTGTTAACTGACCTACTTAAGGTAGGTGACATATCGACATTTAGCAATCAGTGGACAGTAAGTAGTATCTACCTTTGCAGTGGCGAAATGTGCATTGAAGCATTGGAAGTGCTGCTTTCCCAAGAATTTCAGGAGAAAAAGAAGGAAAACAAGAAAATTCATGCCAAACAATATTTTATTTGCTCTGGATACATTTTAAGTTTATTCGTGAGCATCTGCAGTGATGTGAACAATATGACAGCTGCTACTTAATGACCAGTTCTGAGATTTCATTCTATACTGAATATTTATACTTTCATAACCTTCATAGGTTTCTGGAAGCAATCGTAACTCTTTATAGTTAGGAAGCACTGACAGATTTTATCACATGAAGTCGCTGTAGCATGTGAAGAAAACTTTATTTTTTGTTTTATGTGGCACTTTTGTAAGAATATTTCAATAAAATTAGTAATAGTATTTTATGTAGATTGGTATTTAGTGGTGACAAATAGGAAATTCTTGTGAAATTTTAAGTTTTTAGCAAAAGTGTGTGAATTGCATACTTTCTCCATTTTAGACTAAGAGTTCACCTATTGTGAGCCAGCTCTAGGAACAATTGGAACATCTGAGCGGAGAGGGAAACCAAGAAAGTGTCTGCTTGGTGAGCAGTCTTGCAATGCAAGAAGGGCCTACATGTGACTGTAAATAGAAAGAGTACTGAAGAGTAGCCTTAGTTCTTTGAGTCATTATTCTCTCTTATTTATTTGAAAATTATTATTTGGAGCTTCCCTCGCTTTGAAAGTCACGCCTCGTTACTGACCCTTTTGTAATATAGACTTGCCCACTTAAATATTTCATTTATATCAACTTCAAGAAATTTGTGCCGTACATGGTGCTATCAGATCACAGTTTGAAGAAAAGAGAGATCCCTTTTTTATTTTTCTGTTTATTCTTATTAATTAATTCATAAAGAAGGTCCCAACGAACTGGTGTTCTAAGATATTCAGGGCCATCAACATATAGAAAAACTGACAGATATGTCATTAGAGAATTAATGCAGTGTCAGATTATGCACTATATAGCTATATTACACAGTGTTGCATTCAGTGAATTTCTTTACTTATTTGCAAACTATTTTACAGAAGTATTTTCTTCAATTTAATTATTGTTAATTGGGATATATTTTAATTGTACATTTACATATTTCATTGTACTTATAAGAAGGGCACAATAGGCTAAGAAATGTCAGGTTTTTAAAAAGTGGGTCAGTATGGATGACTTTGAAGTGTCATGCTCCATGTATGACTGTAAGAAAAAAGATAAGCAATTTACAACTAGAAATATAAAGAAATTTACAGGATATTCATGGAAAATACAACATTAAATTTTATTTTTCATATCAATACAGGGGCTGCCATACGTAGGTATACAGTTGTATGATTAGTAAATTTGATGGATTAAGATAAGTAATTCCTTTCTTGGAAGTGTTGAAAACAGTTTTGCTATAATAAATTAAATTTAAAGGGAGTCGATTAATGACACTAAACAAAACTTACTTTTAAATTTTTCCGGAACATGTTTCAGAGACTTTGCCTCCATCCTCAACCTGCCATCGACTGGTTCTCATTGCTGTAGTTGACGATATTTTGTCATAGGCCTCCTCTGGTGGCGGTTCAAGAAACTTGCTGAACAAATCTTTCGGGGGATGTCGAAATTGAATATTTTGTTCCTATTTTTTGAAATGAAGATTTGTTCCCATATGTATAGTTCTTGTTTTCCTGATGTATGTTTTAGTAGTTTTGGTTCATACATCAGGAAAACAAGAACTAACCACATGGGAACAAATCTTCATTTAAAAAAATAGGAACAAAGTATTCAATTTCAACATCCCCCAGAAAGATTTGTTCAGCAAGTTCCTTGAACTGCCACCAGAGGAAACCTGTGACAAAATATCGTCAACTACACCAATGAGAACCAGTCGATGGCTGGTTGAGGATAGAGGCAAAGTCTCTGAAACATGTTCCGGAAAAATTTAAAAGTAAATGTTGTTTAGTGTCATTAATCGGCTCCCTTTAAATTTAATTTAAGATAAGTAATTTTGATCTATATGGCTATTTATTTCATTAGTTTTATAACTTTGTTAAGTTTGTCTTTTGTCCATTCATTTGTCTTTTTATTTATTTGTTGTTTTCAATCTTGTGTCACAATGACGGGTAATTTAACTAAAGATCTACAAATCTGGATTTTGGAACATTACTGGAAGACAGGAAATTGCAATCAGGTTTGAGAGATATGGCATGAAGAATTTGAAACACCTCCTCCATCCAGGCTCAAATTTACATGCTACGCAAGAAATTTCATCAAACAGGGTCTGTTGATAATGTATCAAAAGGTCACCATTACAACTCCTGAAAATAAAACGCTAGTTGCTCAGATGTTTGTTCAGAGTCCTCAAAAATCAAAGCAAAGAGCGTTTAAAATTGAAAATTTATCAACCAATATTGATACATGGTTTACTTGAGGTAGATCCAGATTGTCATTTACAGCTCTGTGAAGCTGTTGAATGAAGAGTATCAAGGTGATGAAATTATTTGAAGAACTGACACACTTAAGACTGTCGGGTGCTGTAAATAGACATAACTGTGTCTACTACTATGAAGAAAAACCCCACTTAACAACGTTGAATCAGCTTGACATGGGCAGGTCTGTCATGTAAAGGAGTCACTGGACCTAACATTTTGAGGACAAGTGTAAACCAAAACATGTACATCAACATATTAAGGACTGCAATACCACAAGTACGAATTTAATAAAAGATGATGACTTATATTTCCACAAGATGGGTCTCTTGCTCACTATGTGCTAACTGTGGGACTCCTCTAGATGAAGAATTTTGATACAGATAGATAGGACGACAAGGGTCCATTGACTGGCCACCAAGATCTTGAGATCTTACTCCTATTGCCCATTTTTCGTTTTTGAAGTTTTGCTAAAATAAGGTATTTGCAAGAACACCTGATGTAATTGATGAAATGATACAGTACATAAGAGAAGCGTGCCAAGAAATTGATAAAGAATTATGTACAAGAGTACGTTTGAGTGTGACATGTGGACTACAAGAGTGTATAAATGCTGAAGGCAAACAATTTGAACATTTACATTTAGTAATAATAGTAATAGTAATATGTCAAAGTTAATATTTTTTGTCATTATGTTTGTATTGCATATTCTTTGCATATATTTAATATGTAATGCATATATAATGCAAATATATGTGCCAATAATGTATATCTACATATGCCTATCCCGTACATTAAACATGTGGCATTTTAATCAAAATCATAGGATCTCTTTCCGAGGAAGTTAAAAATAATAAATTTTCCATAAAAATGGTAGTAGGATTGGGTGATTTTCTTGCAAATCTACATGTTCCATTTCTTAGAAGATGCTGAATTCAGATATCAAGTTTGTATTTAACTGATTTTTAGTTTTTAATTTTGTTTACAGATGCAAAGGCAAGCAACACCATGCATGCATGCATGCATGCATACACATACACAAATAAACACACACACACACACACACACACACACACACACACACACACACACACACACACACACACACACACACACACACACACACACACACACACACACACACACACACACACACACACACACACACACACACACACACACACACACACACACACACAAACACACACACACACACACATTATACTCATGCATACACACTTACTCACACACTATTTTTCTAAGAATATGGTATACTTTAGATAAATGGCTTATAACTCTTTCATCTACAATATTATTGTAAAAGCTTATAATTCTATCTACTTCTTAATAATCAAGATACATTTAAACATTTGTTCCAGTTATAAGAGAGATACTATAGGCTAAACTAATAAGAGGATTTCTGTGTGATGGCTTTGGAATTTAAAAGGTTTGTGCTTTAGAAAAGCACACTTTCAAGTTCAGATTTATTGCAACTTAATACAGTGTTTGAACTCAATTAAGCCATGTCATTTGTAATACATACTCTTTCTTAAAAATAAACGATTAGAAATAACAAAATAATGGAGAGATCAAATTAAATATACAAGCTAGTCATAAATTGCTTAATGATATAGAATTTAAAAATAAATATAATATAAAAATTATTTGTGGTTGGTTTATTGACACTCGTCACTTACTTTTTCATATATTTATGAGAGACTAGTTTCAAAGGCCCTGGCCTCCATTTTCAATCTCTTCCCAACTGGCATCTGTTGTTATCTGCTCTCTCTGGTGGTGGAACTATGAACTTTTTTGTCAAATTATCTACTGGCGGGATTTCAAAGTTCATTACGCGATCCTTATTTTTCCAGATGAATATGTTCTCCCATGTTGTCAATCTATTTTGGTTTATCACTCCTTTTAATAATTTTGGATTTGGATCAATGTCATGGTTTTCATTCCAAAAATGAAATGCTACTGCTGACTTGTCTTCTTGTCTTGTTTGAAACAAGAAGACAAGTCAGCAGTAGCATTTCATTTTTGGAATGAAAACCATGACATTGATCCAAATCCAAAATTATTAAAAGGAGTGATAAACCAAAATAGATTGACAACATGGGAGAACATATTCATCTGGAAAAATAAGGATCGCGTAATGAACTTTGAAATCCCGCCAGTAGATAATTTGACAAAAAAGTTCATAGTTCCACCACCAGAGAGAGCAGATAACAACAGATGCCAGTTGGGAAGAGATTGAAAATGGAGGCCAGGGCCTTTGAAACTAGTCTCTCATAAATATATGAAAAAGTAAGTGACGAGTGTCAATAAACCAACCACAAATAATTTTTATATTAATTTTGACGTCACTGTTACTAAATTCCTCCAAACACACATCAAATATAATATGCTAAAATTAAATATAATATGCTAAAATCAGTAATAAAGTCTAGTTATTTTTACAGTGATACATAAATTCTTCGATGGTATAAAATACATTACCTATTAGAAAGGCTTTTAAATGTGTTTTAAATGCATTTAAATTATTACAGGTTCTAATTGAAGCGGGAAGTATATTATACAATTTTATTCCTGTATAACATGGCATCTTTTCATATAAATGCATTAGTATTTCTCAGACTGTTCCCAGAAAATTCAAGATACACATTTTATCAAGCAAATACGTTAATGACATTTTGACCAAAACCATTAGACATTTTTTAAAAAACTGACAAAATAAGAAAAGATTTTTTTTATTTTTATTTTATTTATTTTCAGTCCTATAGTATATACAAAAACAGTGTTACATAGACCATGTCAGTTTATAATACAAAATAATTACAATATAAAATAACACTATACATATATAGACAATTGTTCTTAAGACTACATCAGACATGTGATAAATAATACAAGTTTATAAAATTATCTAAATATTGATCATGTAAATCTGTCCATACTATTATGTCACAAACTCAACTGTGCTTAAAATGTGATTAGTTTCCATTATGGATAAGAAACTCATCTTCATTATAAAAACAATGTGTTAAGAAATACATTTTGAGCTCTTTTTTGAAAGTATTTCTGTCTATCGCTGACTTCAGTCTGTTTGGTAATATGTTGAAGTATTTTGATCCAGCATAAATAATATTTTTATTTCCAAACTGGCCCTATATGATTGCGGAATTTTTTTTTTTTTTTTTTTTTGCGAGTGTGGTGTTTGCGTATATCTTTATTTAGGCAAGGGGATATTGTTGAGTGTTTTTTTTTACATACAAAATAATATAATTATTGTTCCATGTCAAGTATAATTTGGTTTCAGGGGATTTTTGAAAATCTTTGTCATATTTTTAGTACTTAATCCATTTTTCATTTGTGAGTTATGCTATTCATACATACAGATGCACATAGCACAAGTGCATTCAGACCCTTTTCTGAAAATCCTTTGTTTGGAATTATGAGACCTCAAAACATGCATGTTTTCTGAAAACTGCATATCAAATTGGAGAATGCTGTTTGTGAATTACAGCAGTGCGACTCATGAGCATTTTTCTGGTGGGGCCTGATGTGAAGATGTCTGTAATGAAAGTAGAAGTGGGGTTGTATCTTTTAAAACATGTCACCTTTAGTTATACTGTCAAAAACCTGCAATAACATAAATGTGACAAAACATTATACATTTTAAACATCTCAAATAACTAATAATAAAAGATAAATGCAACTCATCAAATGGTAGTGGTACTGTACAAGAGCTAAGCATATCTATTCTTTTAGGTGGCAAACATTTCAGTCACTCTGTTATAAATGTGACAAAACATTATACATTTTTAAACATCTCAAATAACTAATAATAAAAGATAAAATGCAACTCATCAAATGGTAGTGGTACTGTACAAGAGCTAAGCATATCTATTCTTTTAGGTGGCAAACATTTCAGTCACTCTGTTTTTGAAGTTAGGGATTTCACCAATTTCCTCTTTTTGAATGGAACAAAGCGCTAAGGAGTTAAGCCTATCTTGGCCCATAATGTTCCTAAGAAGAATTAATTATTTTCAATGTACAAAACTTCTCTCTGCATCGGCTGTTAAACTCGAGTTGTTGATACAATTTTAACATTTTGTACACTTCAAAAACCCTTTCTCAAATGAATGTTGTATGAAAAAACTGAGAGTTCACTGACTGAAGGGACATCTTTGAATGTATCATTATGATAAATCACTGACAGTTCATGTTTTAATATTCCATAGGAGATTATGGGATTGTAATTTTATGCAAATTTTCCTAAAGAGGCAGCAGGAAAGTTTACTCTGAATATAATACATTTCTTTGGATCAGTAATCCCGAGGGTATTGAATATTGAATATATGAGTTTATTAGAATCATCCTCTCATTTGGTTGATCACTATGTCACACATTTCTTTGGTATCTCAATACAGGTTCACATTAGAACCGTAATTTGGTTGCTTTTTTGTGGGAGGAGCAAAATTATTATCAACCTGATATTTTTGGTATTTTTATTGTTCTCACAAACAACAGAGACACAGCTGATTCAAAATACTGTAAAGCACAATTTCTTACTAAACTGTTACAGAAAGTTCTCTCTCTCTCTCTCTCTCTCTCTCTCTCTCTCTCTCTCTCTCTCTCTCTCTCTCTCT
>CM060947.1:196850843-196996129 GCA_030765055.1 Mantis religiosa
GGAGGGTAAGCACGGGAAGGAGGGGAGAAAATGAAATTACACCTGGCAAGTGAGACTTAATAGGGAAGATTACAAGGTTAAGGTGGGTCTAAAGGGAGCCAATGCAAAGGAAAGTATTGAATGGTAAGCTGGATGGAGAATTCACAATAGATGAAGTATACCAGCATATAAAAAAGATAAAAATGTGTAAAGCAGTATGGACAGATGGAATACCAGGAGCCTGCCTCGGTAGCGTGGGAGTAGCATGTCTGCCAGACGTTCAAGCAGTCCCGAGTTCGAATCTCGGTCAGGGTGAGTTACCTGGATAAGGCTTTTTCAGGGGTTTTCCCTTATCCTGAAAGATGAATGTCAGGTAACTCTAAGCTCTATGGACCCCGGGCTCATTTGAGCATCATTTCATTCATTCCATTCATCGTCCGATATGACTTAACATTGGAGGACATAAACTACCAAAAATAAAGAATACCAGGAGAACTCTGGAAGAAATATACGGAGACAAAAAAATGGATTAAAAATAATGACTAAAGGGATGAATAAAGTTAGAAAACAAAAAGAATTTCCAGAAGGCTGGAAGGTAAGCATGATAGTACCCATATACAAAGGGAAGGGAGGAAGGTAGAAACCAAAAAATTACAGAGGAATAAGTCTACATTGGTGACAAGAAAAGTCTATACAGGGATACTGGCAGATAGACTAGGAGATTGGGTGGAGGAGATAGGGGCGTCCTCTGAGTTCCAAGGTTTTAGAAAAGGGAAACAAATTGTAGATAATGTATTTATAATTAAAGACCATAATAGACAAATTTTTAAGTGGGAAGAGGAGAAAAGTATACATGTTTTCTGCAGACTTTGAAAAAGTATTTGATACAATAAATAGAGAAGCCTTAAAGTATAAAATTGAAAGAAGTGTAGAAACAGTGAAGCACAACTTATCACAAAAATGAATTGAGAAGATATTGACACACTGCTTCACTGCTGTTTTTTCACAGGACATGTTTCAAGAGCTTTTGCTTTTATTATCAGCTGGAACTCGACTAGTGCAAATTGTAGTGGTTTCCTCTTTCTCCTTATCATTGATAGATGGCATGATGTACTTGTCAAAGATGTCTGCTAGTGGAGTTTCAAAATTCATGATTCTATGACGATTTTTGTTAATGAACATTTTTTCCCATACGGAAAGGTCTGTGAGGTGATTAACGTACTTTATTAAAGATGTTTCCAAGTTGATGTCATGTCTAGTATTCAGAAAATGAGAAGCACTGCTGATTTTTCTGTTTCACCGTTTTTAATGTTTCTTAAATGTTCTTTAGTTCAGATGTCAATATTTCTTTTTGTTTTACCCATATAAATTTTAGGGCAAGTTTCACATTTGACCTCATAGATTCCCAGTTTTCTTTGGTAGTAATTAAATTTTTGGGGGGCCTTTTAACAAATTTCTGATATTAAATCTATTTTGAGGTGCTTCAGAGAAGCTTTAGTTTATAAATTGAGAAGGAATTTTCAGAGGAAATCAAACAGCTATATGAATATGTAAAACTTTGCATAAGATGCAAGAATAATTCAGTGAATGAGGAGACAGAACAAAGATTAGATTTGAGACAAGGATGTAAATTGAGTCCCATTTTATTTAACCAATTTACAGATGTGAAGAGAAGAACTCACTCTGTCCCGTAATAAAGAATAAAGAGATAACAGGTCTACTATATGTGGATGTTTTAATGCTAGGAACAGTTACAATAATAGGTTTACAGAAAGGAATTAAAGGAGTAAAGGAGCTTTGTGAGGAATGGGAGATTTAAATCAACATAAGCAAGTCAAAGGTAATGGTATTTAAAAGAGCGAATTAATTAAGAAAATATGAAAAATGATGCCTAGAAGGCGTAGAGCTGGGGGTTGTCAAAAGGTATGATTGTCTCGGGGCGAGAATGAGCAGCAATGGAGAATGGACAGCAGATGGTAGGAAGATGGTAGCTATAGGAAAGGCAGCAGAGTGTGTACATACGAGAGTCAGCTGATAAGTCCCAGGGCCCACATAGAGATGGCACCACTGGGCCAGTTTGACGGAGAGTTTAACACTTGTATGCATTATTAAATTTTAGATGAGTCGCATTTTTTACACATCTGCTTCACTTTCGTATGCATAGTTATAGGTCAGTAACTTGTTTAGTTTTTGAATGATAGCATTTCAAACAAGACAAGCATAGAGGTTCCATGAAGATGGAGGATTTGGAAAAACGAGCAGTGATTAAATACTTCCATTCAAAAAAGTTAATGCTTAAAGAGATCAAGGAAGAAATGGACAATACATAGAAAGACTCTAACCCTGGCCATGAAACTGAAAATAAAAACCTGAAACCTGATATACAATGATTAAAAGGTGAGTTGCAAAATTTAAAATGAGACGTACGAGCATTAGTGATGAGCGTCACACTGAACACCCTGTGGAACTCACAACTTCAGAGATCATTGAAAAAAATTCATTGTTTTGTACTGGAAGATTGCAGATTATAGATCTTTTGAGATAGCAGAGGCTGTAAACATATCAAAAGAACATACAGGTAATATTTTAAATAATGTTTTGGTCTTTCACAAGGACTGTGCAAGATGGGTGCATGTTTGTTGATACATGATCAAAAGTTGCAAAGAAAAACTGTTTCTGTTAAGAATTTGGAGCTCTACCATAAAAATCCTAGTGAATTTTTGAGACAGCTTATTACCGTATATGAAACTTGGATACATCACTACACTCCAGAAAGTAAATCACAGTCAAAACAGTGGATTGTGCCAGCTGAACCAACTCCAGAAAAGGCAAAGTCAATTTTGTAGCTGACAAGGTTATGGCAAGTGTTTTCTGGGATGCACAGGGAATTATTTTTATTGATTTCTTGGAAAAGGATAAAAGTATCACTGGAAACTATTACACAAGCTTCCTGGAACATTTGAGTGATGAGGTGAAAAGAAAAATATCTTATTTGGCAAAGAAAATGTCTTGTTTCTTCACAACAATGCTTTGGCCCATCATTCAGTCATTGCAGTGAGAAAAATGTGAGAATTAAAGTTTGAATTGCTTGAACATCCATCCTATTCGTCAGATCTAGCACCCAGTGACTACTACCTGCTCCCAAACCTCAAAAAATTTCTTGGAGGATGAAGAGTTCATAGCAACAAAGATATCACTGACACAGTAAAGAGCTATTTTGAGAGCCATAACAAATTGCACTACAGAGATGGTTTAATTAAATTACAACACAAATATGACAAATGTATTAGCCTTTCTGAAGATTATGCTGAGAAATAAAGAAACAAAATTAATTTTTGTTATTGTGAGGCCTGGTACTTATCAGCCGAACCTTGTATAATTTGGAAATGTCAGCTGAATGGCTTGAAAGAGTATACACGAGGCAGTAGTGGAATCTAAAATGCTACATACAACAGAAATACTGGGTGGAACGAAATTCAGTGAGAAAGTAGATAGAGGCATAGCAGGTTCTGAAAAGAAGTACTAGGACTACTGCACTCAGCACCAGTGATGCTGGATTGAGTTAGTTTAGTTGAGTTAGGCAGGCCAAAAAGGAAAGGAATTATAGTGTAAAAGGTCTTGAAATTTTAGTATAGATTTCTGATAAAAGAGGAGAATGAGATATTACCTAGTGTTATTCATGGACCAGCACAAAGGTATGAAAAGTAGGAGCAATTGGGGGATAGGGCTAGAAGATATAATGAGAGAAATAGGAATGGAAGACATTTAGGAGAAGGGAGAGGTAAATGGAGAGGGATACTGGAAGATGGTGAGAGATAGGATAGACAGGAAGACAAGAGATATGGGGGAGCCTAGAAAGTAAAAAGAAAAAAAATCACTGGGATTCTATAGGACAATAAAAAGGAAGTGGGGAGGAGAGGATTACATGGACCATTGCAATAAGGGGGAAAGACTGGCATGGATGAGGACAGAAACTCTATTTCTGAAGGGAAAATGGGGAGATAAAAGAGGTGTGAGGGAGAAGAAAATATAGAGTGCAAGGAAATAGTGGATTTGAGAAATAAGATATAGGAGAAAAGATGGGATAAAATGAACAAAAAAATAGCCATGGGAATGCTGACAAGGGGAAAAGAGCATGAAAAGAGCAAGAGAGAGTTTTTAAAGAAGATGGAAGAGAATTACAGTAGAAGAAACAAAAAGGAGCAGAAGAGAATACAGAAGGAAGGAAGAGAGTAGTGATCAAGTAGAGTGAATGCACCTAGGCCCAAGAGCCCAAGGCCAGGGAGCCAGGTAGCCAGAGGAGTCAAAGTGAGAATAAACAGCTAGGCTACTATTTGTACTTAGGATAAGATATGCAATAGAACTATTGTGAAATATTGTAAATCATGTTAAATGGCAAAAAGAAAATAAAGGTATTTTATGAAGTTTCCATATTGCAAGATAAACTTAAGTTCTTGAATTTTGGTTAATTGATGGAAATTAATAATTTCTTCACACTAGCCGTATATAGGCTAAGATTTTGTATGGATAGAGTCAAGATGAAAAATTCAATGTCATGGCCGGGATTTGATCTACAGATCTCCTGATTTCCGTCCAGTCGCTCTAACCCATTGAGCTACCATGGCCAACATGCCGGCCTCACATTAAATTCTCCAATTGACTCATGTATTTTCCCGGTAGACCACTAGGGGCTCTCGCATCCGAGATACACAGTTTTTGGCGACTTACTATCGTAAGTACTTGAGTCCCAGGCTTAATTATTTAACTTTTAATATTTTGGCTAATTGATGGAAATTAATTATTTCTTCACACTAGCCGTATATAGGCTAAGATTTTGTATAGATAGAGTCAACATGCACTGCCGTATTCATTCGCCAAACAGCATGAGCTTCGTTGCTAATAATTAACTATTATTGCTGTTGTACCTCGCATATTCGCTCATTCTGGCTCCCTGCGATTTCTTTTTGCTCCCAGATGTAAAGAAAACAAATATTTAGTATTTAGTTCTTTAGTATCGAACTTAAAGGCAAAGTTTCTATTTACCTAACATTTTGTTTTTAACTATACACACACACACACACACACACACACACACACACACACACACACACACACACACACACACACACACACACACACACATACCCGCGCGCGGACCTTTATGCGGTTCAGGGACCTCAAAGTACATGGGAGCGAGGCTCGATAAAGGTCCAACTTTTCGTGAGCATATTACCGGGCTCTCCGCGCGGGTGCAGGGAGTTACTGCTTCCTTGTACCTCATGTTGAGTTCCAGGATGCCAGTTCGCTTAAAGCTACACCTTTTCTGATCACTTGTAATTCCTCTAATGCTGTATGCCTGCGAGGTCTGGGGTATGGCCACAGTTGGATACGGTACCTTAAAACGGCACCGAACAGAGGACTCCGGTCCATCTACTCTGTTGGGCGTTACTTTCCAGTAAGACTACTTCATGAAGCCTCGTCTCTTCCATATGTGAAGGATGAGATTAGGTGCCGGGCTCAAAAGTTCTACGCAAGGTTACTATTACATCAAATCGCCCTCGTCAGGTCCCTGGGGGGATTATGAACCCCCTAGGCGCCGTTTCAGGTACCCATATGGGTACCCGGTATGGCATGCGGGCACCCGAGATAACCAAGGAGCAATTCCTAACAGCAGCTAAAGATGAGCTCCACTAATCTCCAATCAGAAAGTGTTGGCCTTTAAAATCACCCCATCAGAAAATATATTTACACCAAGGTGTAACGCATATTGCGTTCTACAAAATAAGCTTAAAGGGGCAAAATTGCACCCTTTATCTCAATTCCCATTTAAACCATAAAGAAGTCATCCTACAATTCCCGAAAAAAACCTACCTGCGGTTACACACTTTAAGGGGTAGGCACGCAGAAAAATTATTCAGGTTTTCCAAAGCCTGCCAGCAGTGACGGACGGACGGACGGATGGACAGAAAGGAATACGCCTGAAATGTTCTTGTTTAACTTTTCTATTCACCACTATTTCCTTTTATTCATTATGCCACTAGGCATCAGGTTGAGCAACAGAAATTCTGCAACAAATATAGAACCCAGGATGGGTGATCAGCCCGATGCCTGGTATGAGAGTGAGAGAAGTAGATGAAAGTATGGGGGCGAAATGAATGTAGAGTAAGATAATAAAGCAGCATCGGTGGAATAAGACAGCGGGTGAAACCGGAATCCCGGGGAAAACCCACCCCTGCGCCGTGTTGTCCACTACAAATCTATTGGTCGCCTGCGATCGAACCCGGGACGCCTTGGTGACAGTCAAGTGGTCTAACCGCTGGGCTACGACGTGCCCAATGCGCTTGAAATCCCTATATCGAATTTTCTCTGTAAACCACAGTTATGTAGTGCATAAATAATTAGTATAAAGGTGATAAATCACAGTGGGAGGAGAAAAGCCTGCGATTGTTACATGTAGGGATATTTACCTCCCGCCCAAAAATTCAATATCATGATTTCAGAGAAAATATATGTTTTGGAACTTCTTAGAAAAAAGTTTGTGTGAACAGCATAATTCGAAATGCAAAATTTGGTTAAATATCTGCCAAGTTTCAAAGAATGTGACAGAACGTCAAGGAAATCCCCACATGCCAGATCACTCTGTACATGGAATATTCTTCAAAAATTTGATTTTCTCAAAAATGGCTCTAAGGATTTTTATTTTTTTATTTACGTCCTCCAACGTTAAGTCATATCGGTCGATGAATGAAATGGGTGAAATGATGCTCAAATGAGTCAGGGGTCCATAGAGCTTACAATTACCCGACATTCGTCTTTCAGGATAAGGGAAAACCCTGGAAAAAACCTTATCCAGGTAACTCACCCTGACCGAGATTCGAACTCGGGACCTCTTTCTTGAACGTGAGGCAGACATGCCAACATATATTTAAGATATGATCATGACAAATGTAATGTGTATCTTGAATTCCTGAGAATGTTCTAAGAAGTCATGTTCATTGTGATGACTTTTGTACAGCTGGTAAGCTGTAAGAGATAAAATCTTACTGCAAAAAAATGTAGCTCTCGTTAAAACACACTAATTACGTTAAAGCCCTTTATAGTGAATGATTTGCGGGATATTCGTTGTTATTTGTTTGAATTTTACAGTACTTATACTTTTATCAAATGGGAAGTCATTCGTTTGTTCTTGTTTGTAAGTATGCAGGACATGTAAAGTGTAACTCGTTTCTCAGCCTCACGATGTTACGCCAATTTTGAAGCAACATGTCTGCCTCGACGATAAGGCTGCATCAAGTTGTAGCAGTGATCTCGCTTCTATCTTGAGCAGAGTCCTATCTCAGGATATTCATTCATTCATTCATTCATTCATTCATTCATTCATTCATTCATTCATTCATTCATTCATTCAAGCAGCTGGCGGCTGACTGAGGGTCAGCACGATGTGCGTCATTCGTGTACCTGTCCTACACGGACTTAACCACTTAATGACAGGAAATGTGGGGTTTTGCAGGTTGGTGGTTTAAGATTATGTAGATGAAAAGAAGGGAGGTAGCCGTAGCTCCTCATGGTAGCCAACTCGGGTGCAACGCTATGTCAGCACCGCTGGTGCGATAATTTTAGAAAGAGTTTAATTTAGAAAGTCTATTCAATTCAAACAGTAATAATTTTAAGGTTGTAATAAGAATTTTATTGTTACCGGATGTGCCCGCATGCCATACGGGGAAGCCGGTAGAGCTTGTAGCGTCTTTCGGAGGTTCTATAGTTCCCTAGAGACCTAACCAGGGCGCTCTGATGTTGAGGCAAACTCGCGTAGAATTTTGTGGCACGGCGCCTAATGACATCCTCCACATAGTGGAGAGATGAGGCTTCATGAAGGTATCTCACGGGAAACCTCCAGCAAACAGAATAGATGGCCCTAAGACATCTATTTTGTACACGCTGAATTTGTCGCAGATTGGATCCTGCGGCCATGCCCCAGATCTCACAAGCATAAAGCAAGATTGGAAGAATTAAAGCCTGAAAAAGGCGCAACTTAAGGGGTGTCGGCATTCCTGAGCGCATCATGGGGTATAACGAAGCCGAAGCTCCGCACGCCCGATGAGCCGCCTCCTGGATGTGACCCCGAAAAGTTAGGCCCTTGTCCAGCTTTACACCTAGGTACTTTAGAGAGTTTGTCCACTCTATCATTCTGCCAGAATAGTTAAAGGCGGGGAGGTTGGCGGGAAAGTGACGCTTAGTGAAGAGTATGGCTTGGCTTTTCTCTGGGTTGATAGACAATCGCCAAAGCCTACACCAATCATGAATGAGGCTTAGGTGTCGCTGTATTGGGTTGAAGGCTCTGCGTGCGTTTCTATCTGTGTTGTACAGTGGCACGTCGTCTGCATATTGGGCTATTGACGTGTAGCTCCGTGGGGAGATCCGCCACATACACGCTAAAGAGTATATCTCAGGATATCCGTCGGTGTGTAATAAAAGTAAGCATGATACCGGAATCTAAGTTTGAAAGGTTTAATAACTTTTTAAGTATTCACTTAAATCGAGAAGTTGCCGACCAATTTTTTTTTTTTTTTTTTTTTTTTTTTTTTTTTTTTTTTTTTTTTTTTTTTTTTTTTTAAGACGTGTGAACGTCAACTGTCTGATTACAGACGATGTGATATAAACATTCCGTCTAACATATAGTAGTCGCTGGTTACAGACAACATTTGAAGACGTGTGAACGTCAACTGTCTGATTACAGACGATGTGATATAAACATTCCGTCTAACATATAGTAGTCGCTGGTTACAGACAACATTTGAAGACGTGCGAACGTCAACTGTCTGATTACAGTCGATGTGATATAAACATTCCGCTAGCATATAGTATTCGCTGGTTACAGACAACATTTGAAGACGTGCGAACGTCAACTGTCTGATTACAGACGATGTGATATAAACATTCCGTCTAACATATAGTAGTCGCTGGTTACAGACAACATTTGAAGACGTGCGAACGTCAACTGTCTGATTACAGGCGATGTGATATTTTTTTTTTTTTTTTCCTTTTTTATTTGTTTTATTTATTTATTTTTTACATGTTTTCTTTCAAGTCATAGAAACTACAATCAACTGTTGTTTGCAACCTAAGTCAAGCTAATACAGTTAAAAGTACAGTGTTAAGATTACAATTAAAACACTCAGAAATATGATAAAATGGATTAAGAAGGTGCCAATTTTTCAAATTTTGCTTGAAGTATTTGAGGCTACAGTATTGAGCTTCTATAGCCAGTCTATTTTTTCTTACATTTGCGTCCATCTGAGCGGATAGTCCTTGCAAAGGATTGCTTAACTATCTGAAGGATCACTGTTCTAAGAACTTGTGGCGAGCAAATTGATCTTGCTAAAGATCGTCTGCGCTCAGTGAAAGCAGCCAGTCTAGATGTTGGGATGGAAGTTGACTTCGGAACCAGTGTAATGGAGCTCAAATCGGATGATATAAGGCTCCATAGAATCACTGAGCCCCGCTGTGATTAGCTTCCAACGTTCCCTTCGCAGGAATTCAAACCATTCCCTCTGTAATGCCACATTTCCAGGATTTTTCTGCATTATCCAGTGTAACGTTCCCATTACCAACCAGATCGCACACTTGTAGAGCGCCGTGTCTTTAAAACTGAATTCCAGTCTCTGTAGCCTTCGAAGACATGGTGGAAACTCCGGCGGACACCATTTTCCAATAAAGTCTCTGAGCACCATCCAGATATTATGCACCTGTTTGCAAGAGGCAATCCTATGTTCCAAGGTGTCTATTTGTGAACAAATTTGGCATCTGTTACATGTTGTACGGCCATGTCGCCATAATTTCTCCGCTGTTGGTATGGTCTCGTTTAATACTTCATATGCTGTCTCTTGCCAATCAGTAGGAACAACTTTATTAAAGAGATTCTTCCATATAAGTTTCCATTCTCTATTCTCTTTCTCTTCAATCCTGGGTGTACACTGCGATGTATTGAGCAGCTGATACTGTTTTCTCGTTGATTCAAAAACTGTGAGGTCAGCACTGGTGTCCAGCAGATTTCTCAGATGGTTAACAATGGGTTTGAATCCCGGATATATCCTCTGAGCGTGCTGTATCTGATCCTGCCAGAAACTCCCATCTATCGATGAACCATTACCACCCAGTGATCTGACAGCAGTTTTGCCTAATAAGGCCATGCATTTCTTGGCGATGTCCACCAGTCCACATCCACCTTTGGATTGCGGCAATCGTAACTGTTCTCTGCTCACCCTGTAGGCTTTCCCAGTCCATAAGAAATAGCCAAGCAGTTGCTCAAGTCTCTGTGCTTCACGTTTCGGAATTGGCAGTATCTGCGCTAAGTACCAAATTTGACTGAGACCATAGATATGTATGTACCAAATTCGCTGCATCAAATTCAGGTTCCGAGCCCTCTCCAACAATAAAGAGTATCGCAAGTGGTTGATTTTCTCTCTCCAGTTGTAAACTATAGTGGCTTCCATATCTCCCATAAAAGAGATACCCAGTATCCTGGTGGTGGTAGTACATTTCATTCCCAGTGTTTGTACTGGTTCCAACCACTGTCCAATCAATAATATCTCAGATTTGTGTACGTTTAACGTTGCACCCGACATCCTTGTATATATCTCCAATCCATTCTGTAGGGCTGCCATATCGTGATTGTTTGTCGCTACAATTGTGACATCATCCGCATAAGCAATGACTTTAAAGCGTTCATTGTACACAGTAACCCCATGTAGCGTATCTTGCAGTCTTTGAAGTAGGGGGTTTAACGCTATAGAAAAAAGCCCCATTGATAACGGGCAACCTTGACGCACTGACCGGCCTATTCGTACTGGAATGGAAAGCCAGCCATTCCATAACACCCGGGATTTTGCTGTACCATAAAGGCCTTGTATAATTTTAATCATGTGCATTGGAAATTTCGCCACCTTTAAACATTGCCATAAATACGCATGTTGCACTTTATCAAATGCTTGTTGGAAATCCAAGCTTATCAAGGCCGCCACTTGCTGTTCCCTTTGCAAATGTATGAGGACATCGCGCAATTCTCCCAGCGTAACAATGATATTGCGCTTCGAGATCGCCGCTTGGTTGCAGTGTAATATTTCTGTATACGCTTCTTTCAACCTGTTTGCTATGACTTTGGTAAATATCTTATAGTCAGCATTCAACAATGTTATTGGGCGAAAATCCTTCATAGTAGTAAGCTGTGCTGTCTTTGGCAACAATGTGATAATTCCATCTGCAAACGTTTCGGGAAACTGCGCTGTTTCCCACAACTCCACCAAAACTGCCATCACTTCACGTTTTATAATGGGCCAACAGGTCCTATAAAATTCATAGGAAAGGCCATCAGGACCTGGAGACGTATGTTTACTGGTTTTTTGTATGACTTCTAATACTTCTTGTTCTGTAATGGTTCGGGTGAGTAAGTCGGCCGTTTCCTGGGAAACCCCAGTTGTAAACAGCGGCCACGCCTCATACCGCGGTGGGGTACCTTCATCTGATCCCTTGTGAAATAAAGCCTGAAAGTGTTCTGCTATAAGGTGAAGGATAGACCTGGTCCCTGTAAATGTGTTTCCAGTGTTCACATCTTGAAGTGTACGTGGGCATCGGGTACGCCCCTTCTTTCGTTCCTTTGCAAAATAGTAAAAGGAATTCCGTTCTTCCTCATGTGGGTGTTGAACCTTTGCTCTGATTTTATATCCATCCAGATGCTGCAGTTGTTGCATTTTGATAGTTTCTTTCACCTGCTTGATCTTGACATTTACATCGTAACCTTCCCGTTGCTTCGTATACAAGTCCCATAGGACTTCATTGTAGAAATGTAAACGCTCCTTTCTTGTCGTTGCCTTCAGAATTCCTATCTGTTTAAAAAATGAACGAATAGCCGGTTTTGCCGTTACAGTCCACCAGTCACTCTTCCTAGATGCATTGCAAAAGGAGAATTGTAGCCGTTGCCATTTCGTCTGAAACTTCTCCAGAACGTCGGCATCCTCCAAAATGGAATTATTGAGCTTCCAGTATCCCCGTCCGGCAACTTCAGCACAAATGGCCGCAATTTGTATTTGGCAGATCACTGCGTGATGATCACTGAACGCCACAGGTAGAACGCAAATTCGGTGTACAGAAGTAACTATCCCTGGCGAGATATAAACCCTATCTATCCGCGAGGCTGAGGTGTTCCTAATAAACGTGAATTCCACCTCATTTCCATGCTTTAGTTCCCATGCATCCTGCAGTTGTAGTTGCGACACCAAATTCTGGAGCATGATGCTAAAATTGGGCGCCCCTTTTTGATCCTTGGCACAGAGAGTGGAATTAAAGTCACCTGCTAATAAATATTCCTTACCATACAACAAATGTGTAGTTAAAGCGTTCTGAAAGAACTGCTCTCGTTCTTGTCTGTTTTGCGTTCCGGACGGAGCGTAAATATTTATTAACACTGTGTCGTCCAATGTCGCTGAGATGATCCGGCCAGATGGGTCCATCTGAAAATTCTGTAGATGAAGTCCTTTCCGGTATACAATGGCAGTGCCCCTTCCTTCTACGCCGAGATTCACCTTATAATCATAAGAGTAAAGCGTATCCAAATTGAATGTGTTCACTTCCTGTAGAAAACAGATGTCAATGTTATTCACCAGCAGAAAAGTATTGAGCAGTTTCTGGGTCACTATATTCCTGCAGCCATTCACATTTATAGTGGCTATTGTTCTTAAATATATCATCCTAATGAAGGTAGTTGTCACTGCTGGATGTATGTTGCTGGCTGAGTGCCTACTCCTGAATAGTCTGCAGCTGTGACTCTTCCCTTACTTGGAGATCAGACGCCGTCTCCTGCCGTGTGCAGTCCTGCACCGTGAGATGCGGTGAACCGGATTCTGCATCGTTCCGCACCAACTGAGTGTGTTGCTTTCCCCCGTTCGCCATTGCGCCCTCATCGGCAGTCGACGGACCACTATCTTTGTAACTCTGTTGCATTTCACGAACTTGGAGCCGAGGGTCACGCACAGAAAGTCGCGCAGTTGAAGCCCTGTCCGTTGTAACCTTCTGCGGACTGACGACAGCACCTTCACCCGCCGCCTGGTACCCGGTCCTTTGCACAGGCTCTGACGTTCCACCCTCTTCCGAGTTCCTCTTTCCCTTGTCCTCACCTGTACGGCAAACCTTGTAAGAAAGCTGGTTGTCTCGCTCCTCCCTGACGCTGCTGTCCAAATATGCAGCAGCTATTGTTGGCTGGTTTGTTGCCGTCGTGGTTGCGGGCTCTGGTGGTAACATCTGTCTTCCAGGCTGTTCTGCAGACACACACGCAGCCAGTTCCTGCTCCTGTTCCATCTGGCTGCTCCAAGACGTTTCTGCCTTACTAGCTTTGCGTGTCTTTGCCCTCTTGACTCGTTTCTTTTCATTGGAAGGTGTCTCCTCCTCTGTAGCTGTCTCCGACATCAGTGAGGCACTTCCGGTCTGCTCCTTCCCCTTCGTGGTGTGCTGAATGCCTCTTTTCCCAGGACTATCGCGAAGCACGGTGGCATAATCCTTTTTCTCCACTCTGATCAGCTCCTCTGGTGTCGGCTCTTCTTGTTGTTGTTCACCCGCCAGTGCCGGCAGTGGATTGTCAGCTATGGGTTGGTCTTCCTCCTTCTGCACGCTCCCTGCCACGGATGTGGTTGCCGTGTCGTTCCTCGGTACCGCCTCGGCCGGTCGCAACTGTGTCGATCGGTGTGGACATAGCTCCTTTAAATGTTCTGTACTATGGCAGATATAACACGATCGGGGTTGGCCAGCATATGACACCCATAAACGGTAGCTGCCGATCACGATATAACTGGGCACATTTGTCTTCAGCTGCATCTTTACAGCTCTTATCCCGTTGTACACCGGCACACGGTACTGACGACCCCATTGCTCTTTTCGAATGTCATACACCGTACCATAATTTTTCAGTGCTGCTTTTAGCACTTCATTTGGGAGCTCTGGTGGTACATCAAACACACGCACATTGATTGCATTCCCGGTAACATGTTCGATTTTTACTTTAGTAACTTCCCCATTCATATATGTGAACGTTGTTTCCTCCGGAAAAGTGTTTAAAATTTTCTCCATTAACAAAGCCGATATCAGTTTTATGTAAATTGCGCGTTCACTGGCGATTAACTGAATGGTATCCACTTGTTCCGCATTTAACCGTAACTTATCTGCTATGAAATCATGCACCTCATAAGCTGTGGGCTTCGTCGCATTTAGCGTGAATTTTACCCTGATGGTATTTTTCCTTTCATACATTTCCATTTTCCACAAATTAGTGAACTTTGACTAGAAATCAACACGGGAAGGTGTGGGCACAATTGTGCTAGCGGTGAATGCCGCTCTGGCACTCAGTACGTACGTCGCCGCGACCCGAAATGTAAACAACACACGTCACACAGCACGTCCACTCTGTTCAGGCGCTGAGGCCAGACTGACCAATTGAAACTAATATAAATATTCGAAATTAACGTATTTGAATCCTATACTGCGCGATAACAGTAATTCTGTCACTGAGGCAAGAAATGACGCCTCATTCAGCTACATCTTGCCCCATCGGCGACCAGTCCAGAAGTGTCCAAGATTCTGCCTAGAAAGTCCTACTCAGCTACCAAAATTCTCTTAGTAGCACCCCTTCTGCTGTAAGACCCCAATACTAGCTTCTATTAGGACGTTGACACTTCATTTCTGTATTACTGAAATACGCTTCTTTCAATTCTAAAGTGTCTCTACAAATGTCTAAGAAATCCTCTCACATATTCCACGAATTCTAAGGTAGCCTGCCATACCTAATCTGGCAAATATAGAAGACACCTTCACCCTTTCTCGCTAACATAACCCACCAAACGACTTCTGTGAATTGGCCGGAGTCTAGCCGTGGCTAATTACCTTACTTAATAACATCTTACCCCGAGCCAAATTATGCTCATTGTAATTAACTGCCAAACCTAAAACAAATTAACATTTAACCAATGCACAAAATACTCATATTTAATTTTATTCTAAGTATTAACTTTTCCAACTAATCCATAAATTCTGTAACAAAAGTAAACGAAATTTCAATGGCATTATGTAGCGACCACTCTTAAAAGAGCTGGACTTAGTTTAACACCAACGCCAATGATTAAAAGCAGGTAGTTAGAGATAGTTTAATGGTATTATGCAGTGGCGTTAGGCTGAGAGCTTTGATTCTCGTACTAGATGGTTGGTGAGAAAAATCTTCAAATGTTCTCATACATGTTCTCAAGCCATATGAAAACCAGTTTATGAATTACAGCAAGAGTGGTATAAGTAGAAAAATAATGAATGCACTAAAGGGTTAAGGTACTGCACTGTCGTAATGCCATTGTATCTACAAGTAAATATAGGATAGTATAGGGTGTCAAGGAGGGGATTTGACACTGCGCTGAAGGATGACGCGAGAGGAGACAGAGGGCGTCCGTCCCAAGAATCCACGGCAGGATCCCTACTATTGACCAGTTGGAAACTCCCCGGCAGGCCGGTACAACCGGCATCCTACCCGCCGTAGTCCTGAAACGGCCTACTAGGCCGGCTCGAAGGCCATCCTACTGAAGGACGAAGGTGTTCACCAGGAGCATATCATCCTGTCATGCATCGCCGAGACACCCGCCGACACTTCTTCCCTGAAAGAGACCATCAGATGAGAGATGAGTGAAATGATAATGCAGATGAAATGGAGGGACAGGAAATTTGGGGGTTGTAATTAACCTACATAACATTCGCGTGCTGACCCAGGAAAACCCCCTAAAGTCCATGGGTCAGGTAGGCTGGCTACGGGAAGCGAACCCGGATCTTCCGAATGTAGACCACATACGAAACCACCTGAGCCATTCCGCTTGATAATTATTATCAAAATAGCTGATTTTTATATCTAAGAAAGTGATATAAACTGGAAAGTAACTTTTGATGTGTATGTATTAATATTTTAGCTTTTTATTACAATAAACTACAATGAGTACCCTTCGTTTTTATTTTTAAACTAGATATGGAGAGATATGTATAACATGAACAACATCCCTTCTAAGAAGAACAGTAAAAGCAAACATTGATAGTTGCGTGATGGAAACATCCCTCTCAGATAACAGTAGGGTTCAAGAGGTGCTAGACAGCCCCAATTAACTCAAGGATGTAGGGATTTTCCCCATGTTGTTATAACAATCTTCTCAGCTCGTAAAAGGAGATACCCACTGCAGGGAATTTCCAAGACTGTCACCAACGCTATTGTTTCACAGTAAGCTCCCCCAACGCCGACCTTTAACCTCCTCCCCCATCCCGAACCGCAATGATCAAACAGCTGCAGCCTACTTGAGGGAACCACAAGACACGCATAAATAAACGTAAAACCGCAACGGAACCTATTTCATGATTTTAAATTAGTAACTGATATTAACAAGTATAATTGTTATCACGGCGCAGCTATATTAGGAGATTGAAACTAAAATTCGTATTTTAGAAGCGAATTTATATGTCAGATGCGAGACGTGACTTTCAAAGCGAATGAAGCTCCAAATAGTAATTTTCGTTAAAATAAGACAGAATGACTCAAAGAACTCAGGCTACTCTTCAGAACTCTTTCTATTGTAGTCACACATAGGTCCTTCTTGCATTAGAAGACAGATCACACTACAAGCACATTCCTGCTTCCCCTCTCCATTCAGACGTTCCAATTTTTCCTAGAGCTGGTCCACACTGCGTGAATTGTTAATCTAAAATGGAGAAAATTGCAATTCACACACTTCTGCTACTTAAAATTTCAGAAGAATTTCCTATTTGTCACCACCAAATACCAATCTACGTAAAATACTATTGTTAATATTACTGAAATATACTTACACTTGCATTTAAACATGTTCCCTGGTACATCCGCAACACTGACCTACACCGTGATTTAAAAATAGCTACAGTTTATGAAGAGATATCAAAATGTGCCATAAAACACTATGAACGTCTTCAACTTCACATAAATCCTGAAATGGAAACTGCGCGTGCTGTAAGTGATGAAGTGCAGAGACTAAAGAGAACTAAGCTTATGATCTGACTAACTAAACGTGAAAACTCTTTGTGACAGTGTATTAAAAAGTATTATTAAAATAATTTATTAATAATAACCTTTTTTTGTAATTTACGTCATCCAACGTTGTCATATCGGACGATGAATGGAATGGATGAAATGATGCTCAAATGAGCCCAGGGTCCATAGAGCTTAGAGTTACCCCACATTCGCCTTTCAGGATTAAGGCATAATAATTAAGGCATATTGGGAACCTGTAAAACAATGAACTTGTTCTTAATCTAAAAGATAGATTGGGCAAGGTGTTTCCTTCAGTAATAACATTAGCTGTTTATTCAACGTGAACTATTCAAAGATACGTTACACGAGCTTGCGTTGTTTTTTCAGGGTGCAGGGTACTTTAAAATGTGTATTTATGATGGAACCAAGATGCAAAACTTTTGATGGCATTAAATACTCTCTGTATATTATAAGTAAATGGTAAGCATGATAAAAATGCCTTTTTTTTCTAATTTATTAAACAAAGAAAAAAAAAACGTCAACAGTTATTTTTAAAAAGTTGTTTAAAATTCCATTTTAAATAGCAGTTTTAAATAAAACTTGTTAAATATTGTCTTTATTACAGCATAGTTACAGGACTTCTGTTTTGTTTTTTACTTTTTCATTAAATTCAGCCATCCAGAACGTAACTGACATACTTCTCTCCAATTCATTCGTCCTGTTTAGTCATAATGCAATACCAAACTATATACTATTGGAGTAGGTATATAGTAATCATGATATATAGAACTGTACAGTCAATTGAATTTTAACAAATGAAAGGGAAAAGAATCAAATACCTAATAGGATTGTAACATGTGAGAGATATTTTTGGAGATTTATATTGTGTTAGATATATGAAGAGCGTACAATTTTAACTGCCACTGATATTCCGGAGCTTTGGCTCAAGGCTTGCATGTCATGTTGAAAAGGAACATTACAGAAATGTAAAGAAAATGACGCATATTTATTTTAATATGTAAAATTACGTTACATAATATATATAAAAACTTAACCACTGGCGTGACTGGCATAAGAGGGCCAAGGCCTACCAACCTCACTGCCGGCCTCACGCCCACTTACGCACGGCAGAGGTGGGCGATCATCCAACCGATACGGGAAGGAGATGTGGTCAGCATCTCGGCATCCCCCAGCCAGATCGTCGGTTTTCGTGACCAGGGCCGCTTACCTATCGTAAGCTCCTCACTTTCCTCACGATGCTGAGTGGGCACCGGTCCTATACCCGGGACCAAAAATCCTCACCCCATGGGTGGGATGGAACCCGGGCCACTTTCCGTGACCAGCCGCCTTGGTAGTTACCAGCGTACCAGCGTGTCAGCCTCACTTTCAAGAGGTTCCGAGTTCTAATCTTGGTCAGGATGAGTCATTGGATAAGGTTTTTACGAGTTTTCCCTTATCTTGGAAGATGAGTGTCTGATAACTCTAAGCTCTATGGACCCTGGGCTCATTTGAGCATGACTAAACATTTCATACCGAGCGGGATAGCTCAGGCTGTTTCGTCTGTGGCCGGCATTCGGGAGGTCAGGGTTCTATTCCCGTGGCCGGCGTACCTGAACCATAGTTTTTTTCGGGTGGTTTCCCGAATGGCCAGGCGAATGTTGGGTATGTTAATTACATCCCCCGAATTTCCTGTCCCTCCATTTCATCTCCATTATCATTTCACATCATTTCTCATCTGTTGGTCTCTTTCAGGGTAGGTGTCTCGGCGTTGGCGTGACTCCTTGATTCGTCCATTCTGTCTCCTCTCGCCGCATCCTTCCTCCCGGGGATGCCCCACTTGTGGCATAGGTACAAGCAGTCCGTGCCGAGTCTCCTCATAGCAGAATACAATCCAATCCAATCCATTTCATTCATCCTATATGACTTAATGTTGGAGGACGTACATTAAAATTAAAAAAAAAATGATATAAAATATCTCATGAGTCACATTCACGATTACAATGGAAATGCATCAGATCGCTATGTGTTTGCTTTGAATTTCCGTCCTATTAATATAACCGAGGAGGGGTTAAGGTATACTTCTTGGAATAACAAGGAATATCTCGGAAATGTTTAATCACACAAAAATATATCTAACTTAAATCAACGAGATGAACAGTTTTTGTGTAATAGAATTTTATCTCTTACGTTTATCAGTACAATTATTACGGCTATATTTAAGATCAACATTTACAAAAACATGTCTATATAGTACAACGTAGTTTGGGATGAGAGGATTTTCTCAAGAATCTTCATTTCCTATCCTTGGAAGAGGGTGATCTAGAATACCCAGTTTGATATTTGACCTACTTTTCGTTTTTGAGTTTTGATGTTTAAAAATACGTAGACACATGTACAGATACGCACATACACGTACGCACTTACGCAAACTACGATACATAATAGAGAAAGTAATATATCTAAATCTATTTAGAGAAGTTACTTTCCGCGTTCGTTACGTGGATATATAGAAGAAGAGTTGTAATCGAGATTTCACTGAATGCATGTTTTGAGATGCCCCCCTTAAAATCATTTTTGGAGAAATGTTCGCAAGTATATGCCTGAAGGGTCACCTCATATTTTACTTAGTATGTTTTGGTAATAATTTCCCCTTTGAAAACCACGTTCTTCCCAAATGACATTCCACTTCCTAGTTGATTTCAAGAGTAAAACGGATTTGGGTAAATCTAGATACTAGAATGTGAACGTGCTGGAGTGATAAAAGAATATACTTGCAAAGTACTTTTCGTTAAGAGCCATCGCACTGTTACTATACCACAAGAAATTAATGTAAAAATAACACAAATTCCAGATATTCAATATATATTGGACTGGATTGGATTACAATACGATTGGATTACGATTCGAAACTGCGACCAGTGTTGATTTATTTACCTATGCCCCAAGAAGCGAGAGGAGACAAAGGGCAGCCATCCCAAGGAACCAAGACAGTCCAGAGGGCATGGTCCCTACACTTTACCAGATGGAAATTCCCCGGCAGACCAGCACAACTGGCAGCTGACCCGACTGGGGTCCGGAAACGGCTCCACCAGACCGGGGCAAAGACCGGATACTGTCCTACAGGAGGAGGAAGGTGTACTCAGAGCATATCATCCTGTCATACAACTCCGAGACTCCCGCTAACACATCCATCCTGAAAGAGATCACCAGATGAGAGATGATGCATTCGCCTGGCGACCCGGGAAAACCTCTAAAAACGTATGGGTCAGTTAGGTCGGCCAAGGGAATCGAACCCGCGCCTCCCAAATGCGGGCCACAGATGAAACCGCCTTAGTCATCCCGTTTGGTATTCGCGACTTATAAGGGAAGGTCTTCGGTTCGAAAAAGGTGTTATTCTAGGTATATATAGGACTTACCTTGGAAGAGACTGCGAAGTGATTCGACAGTGTAACAAACTATTTGGAGCAGACCCGGCAGGTCAACTGGTAGAGCACCTGCTGCTGTGTAAGAGGTCTCAGGTTCGACCCCGGCTTTTGGATGAGCAGTTTTCTGTATTCAACATTGTTCTCTGTCTTTCCCAGAATCTGAAAGTGTGAATGTGTGAACGTATGTATCTAAGTATACAACCCGAAGACAAAATTCACTATTTACAAGTTAATACAATTGTCAATGGACAATATGTTAAAGTTAAAAGGCCGCCGATATGACCATTGTTAATTCTCCGTTACACGCGCTAGACCACAGTTTTAATTTTCCGTCAACAATTAGAAAATCAAGATTTCCGTTAGCGGCTTTTTCTACGCTCTAACCTTAACAAATCACTGCCAACAATTGGAGACAAGTCATTATTGTCTGAAGCAGCATATTGGTGAGGTGTGGAGTGTTAGTCCGCGTGCATTCTTGTAAGTTCCATAATCAATTCTTTCAATTCTGTTACCATATTTGGCAGGTAAGAAAGGTTTCTCCCTTGTAATATTACAATGTATAAATCATAAGGTTTAGAAAAGTTGTTTATTTATTTATTTAGAAAAATTATTTATCGTAAATGAAGGCAATTCAGCTAAATACTCCTACAATCATAAATAACCTCATCAGGGAAATATTGGGTTTACCAAAGCTGGATTTACTCCTACAGCTCTACAGCTAAATATTCGAGGAAGTTGCAACTTCTGTGACAGGAAGAAAAACAGACCAACACGCTTTTTTTGGGGGGGGGGGGGGGGGGGCAAGCTGTGCAGTAATTTTGTGTGCCTGGAACATGTCCGAGCACATCTATGCAGTGAGAACAGCAACCATCGTGAATGATCTGCTTGAAACTGACAGTGACAATTATTTGTATGAAAAATAAGCTTTCTGAACAATTTTTCTACAATAATATATTTTAATGTGCATTCATAAAAACAGTTAAAATTAGAAAGAACGTTAATATCTGTGACTACAGTAAATGTTCTTAGAGGTTTATAGTAAATTAGTTTCACTAGTGGTGCTTAAATATATTATTGCGGTGCCTGCATTTGTATATTGTTCAGATGCAAATATATTTTGAAACCATAATGTTAAAATGATATATCAAACTTGTGTAAAAACTAATGCGGACTCTCGGTCCGTGCGCGTGTAATGGAAGTAAAAAACTGCGCGTGTAATGGAGGTTTAGTGGCAGGGAATAAATCTCCAATAAAAAATAAATTGTTTGGCAGATGCAACAATTATTGTAATAATTGTTTTGAGTTCTTCCAGGAATGAAAACAGAAAGACGTGTCGTAATAGACACCATGGGCAAAGGAACCTCACAGCAACCTTCAAAAGAACATTCCATGTACTATATATCAAATGCCACTTCAATTACACTGTTGAAATTGGAGACATGTAGGAAACCGGTCGACTGCACCGTAGAGTGATGGCAGCCGCAAAGAAGTGATTGTGGTTAGATACAAATAAACGTTGATCTTAAGAAAAATTATTTCCAAGTTTGGACAGGTATTCGAATATAATGCTTACACGTCGAAAGCCTAACCTACAAGGGTTGGAAATATTTCATTATTTTCGGTGGTATGGTTCAGAAGTTTAAATTCCATCTCTGTAAGTGAAAAATTACTCGACCAGTCGGATGTTTCTTTCACTGCTGAAAGATTTCTTAGCTACGTTATGCACATTTTCAAATTTGGAAACTTTCTACACATTTGTATGAATATCAGGAGAATTTTTGTAAGTTATTAGCAATATTATGTAATGAAATTACAATTAAAATTAAAGATGAGGATTTATAATTAAAATATCTAGAACACTAAACAATTAGTTCATAAAAATATGGCGGTAGGTAATTAAAATTAATTAAACAATCAATCCAGATTTACAAAACCACTCATACAAAGGGTAAGACAGCCAGTAGGAGGACAACTGCTCTTCTTAGATGAACATATGTGTATGGTTTTGTCTGAATTAAGCTGAAGGCGCCATATCAGTAAGTACCATTTCTGAAACTGATATGTTGCATTCAGGATGCAATGTCTTGGTCCCATTTCTCGAGTGGTGCCAGTTGGGAAACTTCAATGGAGGTGAAAGTCTAGGGTCACCAGACGTTTGGAAAATCCCGTACATGTCCTACATATGTATGTACCTCCCGTCTGCTACTGTATTTTTGAAAAGCTTTCAGTGGCTCACATTTTAAGAGGTACAAGTTGAATCGTTTCAAGAATAACAGGTTGTCTGCAGTCACACATTTCTATTTTGTCTTTTGTTATGTATAAACATCGTCACACATTTATCTGATATGCGACTCTCTGCAAGTTTCGACACCACTCATCTCCTTGATGTGAGGGTAATGTAAGCCTCATATTCTGGATTTTTGGTTGGATTATCAGGATGAGTCACCTAAATCGGAATCGAGCGAGATGGCTCAGGCGGTTTCGTTTGTGGCCCACATTCGGTAGGTCCAGGTTCGAATCCCGTGACCGACCTACCTGACCCATGGGGTTTTCCGTGGGTTTCCCAGGTCGCCAGACGAATGCTGGGTAGGTTAATTATATTCCCCGAATTTCCTGTCTCTCAATTTCATCTCCATTATCATTTCACATTATTCTCTCATTTGGTGGTATCTTTCAGGATAGAAGTGTCGGCGGGAGTCTCGGCGCTGCATGGCAGGATTATATGCTCGTGGTAAACACTTCCTCCAAGACGGTCTGCGATCTCCGGGCCAAACTGGTGGGCCATTTCCAGACCAGGGCGGGTGGGAAGCCGATTGTACTGCCTGGCGGGAAGTTTCCAACGGGTCAATAGTAGGGACCCTGACTTCTGCACAGTCGTCACTCCTTAGACGAACGCCTTCTGTCTCCTCTCACCTCATCCTTCCTTCCGGGGTGCCTACTTGGGGGACATAGGTACAATAGATCAAGTCTGGTCGTAGTGCCGAATCCCCTTCATAAGTTTCTAACCTATCCTACTAAATCGGAATATTTTCTTGGAATGAGGAGGCGTATGACGGGTAGTAGTAATGGTATATATACACCATATATACCATATATATAGCGAGAGAGCTTGGAGAGTGCCCAACGGCCGTTGTACCTCAATCTAAACATATGACAGTCGTATCTGCTGTTATAGGAATCCAGTGAACTGAACTCTAGAAGAATACGCGAGCTTAAAAGCCCCACTCCTAGGGGTAGTATCGAACCCGGGAAGTGTTTCTTTAAGACAGTTGTTTAATTTCAAACTCCAAATCATTGTTGTTAATTTTATATTTATTATTTTAAATTAATTTTAATAATCTCTAAAAAGAAATCATCAGAAGTATTGTGAAAGTGAACGAGATTAAGTGTGAAAAGGTAAAAGTATGTTATAGTGATTCATGAAGAGGAGAAAATCAATAATGTTGTTTAAGTTTAAAATTATTTAAAATTATAATTGATAATTGAATTGTTTAAATTATATTTTAAAAAGAAAGATTATAAAAATAACCAAATATGGTACGACCAAATATGGTCGTTAAGAATGACGTGGCCAATAAGAAAACGTTTAATTGCCATAGCAACGGTAAAAAATCAATAAACTAAGTTTTGGCTAAAAGAAAGCGTCTTTCTAACTGTGGACACGACAGGTTCAAGACGTGTTCTTACACGTCTTCAAAAGTTTTATGTACTGAGATTTGATAAAAGGTGGAAATTAATGCCCGCCTCGATAGCATGCCTGCCTCACGTTCTAGAGGTCCCGCGTTTGAATCTCGGTCAGGGTGAGTTACAGTTTTTCCGGGGTTTTCCCTTATCCTAAAAGACGAATGTCGGGTAACTCTAAGCCCCATGAACCCTGGGCTCATTCGAGCATCATTTCACCCATTCCATTCATCGTCCGATATGACTTACCGTTGGAGGACGTAAATTGCAACAAAAAAGGTGGAGATTCAAATATACTAAAACAATATATACCTGTCGAGAAGCGGTAGAGACCGGACGTGTACCCGCCTCGGTAGCGTGGTGGTAGCCTGTCTGCCTCACGTTTAAGAGGTCCCGAGTTCGAATCTCGGCCAGGGTGAGTTACCTGGATAAGGTTTCTGCCGGGGTTTTCTTATCCTGAAAGACGAATGTCGGGTAACTCTAAGCTCTATGGACCCTGGGCCCATTCGAGCGTCATTTCACCTACTCCATTCATGGTCCGATATGACTTAATGTTGGAGGACGTAAGATAAATAAAAAAACGGACTGTAGACGTGAGATGTTAGGTATGCCACATATTACACGCTAGTAAAAGTTTTCTGTTATGAGTTCTTAAAAAGAGTATCCGTCTGTGTTAATGTAAAAGTGTTAACGTTGTACTTTTTATATTTACGTGGTAAATATAAAGTACTTGAAAAGAATTGAAATTATAATTATTTGTCAAACAACACAAAGTTTCTCCATCTGGATTCGAGACCACGACCTGAGACTACATCACGAACCTAAAATAATTATCATCGCAACGGGAACTTGAAATCCAATGAAGTATTATTCGACAAAGCCAACACATTATTTCGCTACTTCTTGCCTGGGAACCAGAGCTACCACACACGGCAGGGATTATGGATTTTGAGCTAGTTGTAGCATCTTTATATCCATGTTTTGATTCGCCATTCGATATGATTGTCGTTAGGTACTGCTCTTCTAATCCGATGTCGCGGTTTCAAAGCCGTTTCAGACCGATATTTTTAAGCTTTCTTAAAAGCTACAGCCTCATCTCAGTAGTTTTTAGGCACGTAAATGGTTACATGTTTTGTTTAGCAACACTGAAGCGTATAAAGGGGTAGTATGATATGGAATATTTAAAAATATTGGATTTGCTATCGCATATTCTTTGCTTAACGTCAAGAAAAACATTTTTATCGGGTTTCAAAAATGTATGCCGGGATACTAATTTTAGTGAAGTCTCGAAAATTATAAATGCAACAAAAATTTTACTTTACTATGACGTACATTTTAGCGAGATCTGCATTTTTCTTGCAGCAGTAACATTTACCTACCTCTCTAATATGGTTTCTTAGTTGCATATATTAAACGTACAACGTCCGCCTCGGTAGCGTAGATGGTAGCGTGTCCGCCTCACGTTCAAGAGGTCCCGAGTTCAAATCTCGGTTAGGGTGAGTTACCTGGATAAGGTTTTTTCCGGGGGTTTCCCTTATCCTGAAAGACGAATGTCGCAAGCTCCATGGACCCCGGACTTATTTGAGCATCATTTCATTCATTTCATTCAACAGCCGATATGATAACGTTGGACGACCTAATATATATATAAAACATTCAGTAAGGAGAATAAGAGAATTCCATGCACAAATTTCGTTTTTCATTACGATCATAATAATTCTGTATGTAATGGACAACTTTAATCCATTAGAAAATAAAAACTTTCTTTCTGACTCTATCTATCAAAAACCTTAGCCTATATACGGCTAGTGTGGAGAAATGAATAATTTCCATCAGTTAACTAAAATATTAAGAGTTAAATGATGAAGCTTGGGACTCATGTACTTACGATAGTAAGTCGCCACAAACGGTGTATCTCGGATGCGAGAGCCCCTAGTGGTCTACCGGGGAAATATGCGAGTCAACTGGAGAATTTAATGTCAGGACGACACGTTGACCATGGTAGCTCAAAGGTTAAGAGCGACTGGAGGGAAACCAGGAGATCCGTGGTTCAAATCCCGGCTATGGCATTGAATTTTTCATGTTGACTCTATTTAGCATATTATATATTGAGAAGAGAGTTCTTCTGCTAGCTTTAGAAGAAAGTCTCGTCTGCTTACTTTCTCTCCTGTGACATTCTGGTATAGGAACCATGCATTAATTCCACAAGATCTAGTGCATTGAAGAAATAATGCACTGGCCACCGCCGGCAACCAAACTTGACTGTGTATAGGCGACACATTTGATCCAGAATTTCAACCCCGCATTTTGTGGAGTTATAGAAGCTCACAGTTTCTGGAAGTTTCTTCTGCGTCCCTTGATCCACATCACAGACTGATGCACTGAACATAGCAGAAGGACATTCTTCTTTGCCTTTCCTTGATACGACGTGAAGGTATATCATCAGATCTGTACAAGATGATGTCATACAAAGATCCAGCGGTAGATTTGCATGAGAAACCTCTCTCCGCGATTTCTTCAGTGTGCCTATTGTAGTTGTATTCTTCCGTTTCAACTGATCAGCAGGATTTTTAGAAGTAAAACAATTGTCACAATAACATTCCTTCCTTTTTAAATGTAAGGTGACATGTTCTGGTACTGACATCTCTTTTATTTTTTTATTTAATTTACGTCCTCCAAGACATATCGGACGATGAATGGAATGAGTGAAATGGTGCTCAAATGAGCCCAGGATCCATAGAGCTTAGAGTTACCCGACATTCGTCTTACAGGATAAGGGAAACCCCCGGAGAAACCTTATCCAGGTAACTCACCCTAACCAAGATTCGAACTCGGGACCTCTTGAAGTAAGGCAGACACGCTACCATCTACGCTACCGAGGCTGGCTGGTACTGATATGTTAGGTGGTCGTTCATCATCTTTTCCTAAATAAGGAAATCCATTCCCATAAACTTTGTTTCAGAATCTGCAGCAAGCCAGAACTTCAAACCAAACTTATCCGGTTTGTTACTCATATACTGAGTAAAGCGATATCGAGTCTTGCGTGGATACAGGTGCTCATCTATAGTAATAACTGCACCTGCTCAATTTGCAGTTATGTACAAATGGGCTCCAGAATTATGTGGCCGCTGCAAAGCCATCAATCTGTCTTCGATCTTTCGTTGGGTGTATATTTATCATCAAATCTCAGGACCTTCATGATCTTAATAAACTTGTTCCTTCCCATAACAAGAGAGAAAAATGGTGGACTCCACACCTTTTAGCACAGAAATTTCAAGGGCAAGTTCTTAAGTCCATATTGTCCACGGGCATACAATATGGCTATAGCTGCTTCAAGCTGGTCTAGCTCAAGAGTCCAAGAATTTTCCTGAAGGACTTGACGGGCCCTTATCTCGATGCACTTTTTTATATTCTGGAGAATGTTAGCATCCATCAATACTCGCCATGCGCTGGCACAGTTTCCACTCACTATCAGTTTCTTTGCGTAATCTGTAAGACCTAGTTTCCTTGTCAGTACAATGTGACGCACACGTCTGCCAGGTGCATTTCCTGGTTCAATACTTGTACACGTTGTACCATCAACAGCAGACTCGTTACTTCTCACAGCTGAAAAGTTTATTTCTTGTGGAGCTCGACGTCCTCGATTGAATCTGCCTCTCTTGCATGGGACAGGGTCATGAGGTTTTGCAATAGCACGGTCATTTGCCTGTTCCTGTACAGGTGCTTCAATCATTGTATTATCCCCAATGTTCGATTTCGACGTTTCGCTTTTATCCGATTGATGAATATTTTCAACATCGTCATCATTGTTGGATAATTCATCACTAAATATGTTCTCTCCTTCTGACTCATTGTCTGGTAAACTATGGAAATAATTCAAATTTCATCTTCTCGAAGATACTTACGGTAGTAATTATGATGTGACATGGCAATGATATAGTATGACCTCAAAAATATTTTACCATTCACTATATCGACACGACTTCTAAAACACGTCTACTCTGGAGCTAAACATTTTCAAACGAAGCTTCCACAATGATTGTAAACCTTAGATTATTTTCGGACCACATTGTTAGTTACGACACGTCTCCTCTAGTTCTAAACATTATTAAACTGGGCTACAACGATGACCGAAAGCCTTGGAAAACCTTTGAATTCCGTATTACCACTATTTAGTTACGACACGTACGAAATAATCTCACCGATCAAAATGATTGGCTACGGTCCTTTAAGGCAAAAAGCGCGCGCGTATATATATATATATATATATATATATATATATATATATATATATATATATATACTGCACCTTGATCCACATTTATATACGAGGGCTATCCAGAAAGTAGATTACGTTTTCGTCTGTTTCCGCTAGGGGCGGGGCTAGCGCGGCCATCTTGGGGTCAGAGCGTTGCGCAGCTCAGTCGGCATCTAGCCGTGCTAGTGAGAGGTTCGTGCTGTGCTCTGTTCAGATACTGTGACGGTTTGAAATGTCTGCGTTAATTGAAAATCCCGCGAGGTGCGTGCAGTAATAAGGTTTCTGACTGCAAAAAACTGTAAACCGATAGAAATCTATCGGCAGCTTTGTGAAGTGTATGGGGACAACATTATCGCTGAAGGTGGAGTGCGTCAGTGGGTCATCAGATTTAAAAATGGCCGAACCAATGTTCACGACGAAGATCGAAGTGGGAGACCCAGCATAGTGACTGCCGAACTTGTCGAAAAAGTCGATGCTAAAGTCCGTGAAAATCGAAGGTTCACAATAACGTAACTTTCTTTGAGTTTTCCACAAATTTGGCGAAGTTTGTTGCACGAAATCATCAGCGAAAAGCTTGGTTACCACAAGTTTTGTGCAAGATGGATTCCAAAAATCTTGACAGAGGACCACAAAAATCAGCGAATGGCTGCAGCGTTGAACTTTTTGGACGTTTACCATAAGGATGGTGACTCTTTACTCGATCGCATCGTTACTGGTGACGAAACATGGGTGAAACACGTGAACTGTGAAACGAAATTGCAATCAATGCAGTGGGGGCACACAAGTTCTCCCCAAAAACCCAAGAAATGCATGCAAACAATGTCGGCAAGGAAGATGATGGCGACTGTTTTTTGGGACAGAAAAGGTGTGATTTTGGTGGACTTCCTGGAAAGAGGCACTACAATAAACTCTCAAAGGTATTGCCAAACTCTCCAAAAACTCAGAAGAGCCATTCAAAACAAGCGCAGAGGAATGATAAGCTCTAAGATCTTGTTGATTCACGACAACGCCCGGCCCCACACGGCAAATGTCACTCGTGAAGTTCTTGAATCTTTTAAGTGGGAGTTGTTTCCTCATCCGCCGTACAGTCCCGACCTGGCACCGAGCGACTTCCACCTATTCCCAGCAATGAAGAAGTGGCTGGCTATGCAGCGTTTTGATGACGACGCACAGCTGCAAGAACAGGTAACGAAGTGGTTGAAGGCGCAGGCGGCCGAATTTTTCGACGAAGGAATTTCCAAGCTCGTACATCGCTACGATAAATGCCTTAATTTGAATGGTGACTATGTCGAAAAGTAGTATTTGAGTGTGGCTTTCATCTGTATATAATAAAATTTGTTTCCTATACTTTGTTTACTTTTTATTCCAAAACGTAATCTACTTTCTGGATAGCCCTCGTATATTGGTAAAAACCTGCTACAAAAACTTAAATATTTCAGAGAATCACCCTTGCTCTATTTTCTTAAAAGTAATAAAATATTAAAGCGATAGCCACACTACCTCAATATATGAGAGCTGTTCAATAAAGAATGATCATAATTTTTTTTACGGTCATAATTTTTCGCACTAAAATTCAATCTTATTATATTCTCTTAGCTTAATGTGAAACAAACACGCAGTAGTAGTTTCATTGTTGGTACTCCTGGTTCCCGCCTGTGAGAACCAGGCAAGTTGAGACATATTCATTATCGCCTATCGCTGCAATGGAGGTAACATGCAGTTTAAGTTGATGTTAGAGGAAGATCCGGAGTTTCTTTCAAAGTTAATCACTGCTGATGAAACTTAGCTACATCATTTTGATCCTGAGAGCAAACAGCAACGCTTAGTGTGGAAGTCTCCTTCATCACCAACCCCCAAAAAAGCAAAAGTGGTTGCTTCTGCTGGGAAAGTTATGGTCATCTCATTCTTTGATATTCATGGATTGGTTTATCAGCATGTTGTACCTGCACACACATCAGTAACTGGACAATACTACAGGGAAGTCCTGAAAACATTGCAAGTCCATATCAGGCGCAAAAGACCACATTTCCGAGAAGCAGGCTGGATGCTGCACCACGATAATGCGCGGCCGCATATTGCCAATGTTGTTGCTATCTTGCAAAAATCAACGTGAAGTGCATCCCTCAACCTCCCTATAGTCCGGATTTAGCCCCATGTGACATTTTTCTATTCCCTAACTTGAAGAAACACCTTCGTGGGAGGCATTATCCATCATCAGAAGTAGTAGTGAAGGCTGCGGAGACGATTTTGAAGGATCTCTCAAAAATGGTTTCCAACATCTTTGAAGACTGGCAGAAACGCTGGGACAAGTGCATCACATTCAGGGGACACTATTTTGAGAAGGACCATCAAAATTATGAGGATAACTAAAGGTACGTTGTCAAAAAAATTTTTGATCATTCTTTATTGAACAGCCCTCGTATTTACTATTTGAAAGAACGTTTATCAGTCAAAATGACCGGCACCGTCTCTCCAAAAGGTTCACGATAGAAGACGAGGAGAAATATCAGTTTAGCACCAATTCAAGACATTAATTTACTTCAGTAAAGCGGAATCAGACATGAAAAATCTGCTGTGTTACACTCACATTACTTTCCCTACCCACTAGGTTTATTTTCATACAACTACAGTAAAACCTCCTTAACCCGGACCAGTTCTGAAATGATATATATTGTTTGGCGTAGTAAATGAAGAGTTTTTTTACAGATGATAAAGTGCTATTCATTCATTGCACTCTCCCCATCAGCTTGGGATCAGGTTGGAAAGAAAAGTTGATAAAGTCGTGGAAAAAAGTTGTGGCAAGGTGGGGAGGGGATCCGTCCCCTTCAGCTCCCGTGGTGCGAGCGCTGCGGACCCTTAGCACTCGTGGTACCTCTGAGTTACTCGAGGAACCTCGGGCCGAACTGCCGAGCCCCTCCCGTAGGTGAGTTGTTCGGATTGGGTTGGACTCGAGGGGGCAGTGGTCCCCGATACCCGTGGGAGATCGGGTACGTCCCCGGACGGGGTTGGGGGAAGCCTATTCCCGCGTACTAGCCAGCATAGCTAGTAGAAGGTGTGCTAGACCTCCAGGTGGCCCTACCGAGGTTGTTCGGCAGCCTTCTCCTTTGGGGTTGGCACGCGTAAGTGGCGTATCCACTTCCATCCCCTCGTGTTTTTGGACCAGATGGGGGGGGGGTTGTTAGTCTCTAGGTCTTGTCTATGGAAAACCCTACGGAGGCGTCGGTCGCCCTTCGGGACAGCTCGGTAACTCTCTGGTTTTGAGAGGGAGGTCGGTCTCACCTTGTGAAGACTGCCCTTGTATATACCCTCGCAGTTATATATATATATATATATATATATATATATATATGTGTGTGTGTTGTGTGTGTGTGTGTGTGTGTGTGTGTGTGACTTGCCAGAAAACAAGATTGAAGAAGAAGAAGAAGAAGAAGAAGAAGAAGAAGAAGAAGAAGAAGAAAAGAAGAAGAAGAAGAAGAAGAAGAAGAAGAAGAAGAGAAGAAGAAGAAGAAGAAGAAGAAGAAGAAGAAGAAGAAGAAGAAGAAGAAGAAGAAGAAGAAGAAGAAGAAGAAGAAGAAGAAGAAGAGAAGAAGAAGAAGAAGAAGAAGAAGAAGAAGAAGAAGAAGAAGAAGAAGAAGAAGAAGAAGAAGAAGAAGAAGAAGAAGAAGAAGAAGAAGAAGAAGAAGAAGAAGAAGAAGAAGAAGAAGAAGAAGAAGAAGAAGAAGAGAAGAAGAAGAAGAAGAAGAAGAAGAAGAAGAAGAAGAAGAAGAAGAAGAAGAAGAAGAAGAAGAAGAAGAAGAAGAAGAAGAAGAAGAAGAAGAAGAAGAAGAAGAAGAAGAAGAAGAAGAAGAAGAAGAAGAAGAAGAAGAAGAAGAAGAAGAAGAAGAAGAAGAAGAAGAAGAAGAAGAAGAAGAAGAAGAAGAGAAGAAGAAGAAGAAGAAGAAGAAGAAGAAGAAGAAGAAGAAAATAAGTGTAGGAGTATATTTATAGACATTTTTAAAGATATCGATGGCTGTTCCGATGTTGATGAAGAATACATTGACAATGGTGGCGGCTATAAACCGACTACAGAGGAAGGCATTATTGCATCATAGTGTTACTGAAAATGAAGCGTATTAGATTTGGAAAGTGTTGACGAAGCAACTGTGGTTATGGTTCACGCACAAGCAGTAGCAAACATAGAGAAACTGATGCTTTATTTCTAAAGTCAAGTCGACACATTGTCAAATGAAGCTCTGATGTTAAAGCGGATGTGATATCACGCTGCTCGAAAGCGGTACACTAAACTGAGACAGCTAAAGCTCATTGCATTTTACTAACGACTAGTTTGTAGCTATATTGTGTACAATGCAAATACACAGGCATTACAGTACATACAGTGTATGTGTTAAACTGCGGAAGTGTGCCGATAATTTCTATGCTCCGTTACAAACATTTCGGTGATGTACATGTTTTTTATTGTTTTTCTATCATTCTCTGGATAACCTGGATTTTCGTTAAATCGGATCGGCCCTGGTCCTAGTTGATCCGGATAAACTAGGTTCTACTGTACTATAACGAAAGATTATTTTTCTATCAGCTTCATGTTTTGTTTCCGTTATGTGCCTCTACCTTATTATAGCTCCGCGGTAGTTTCTGCTGTTTTGGCAGAACCAATGTCTATGTTCAAAAGCTATAATGAGATCAGTTTAGATGTGGGTTATTGTTCTTGGTTTTGCACTGTGTAGGTAGTAGGGTTATCTGCTCTGGTAAATGTCGTATTATCATTGCGATAAAATCCCGTTCACTGATGAGTGGTTCTAGCGAATAACTGTTTTGTGGCTGTCAAGTAAGTAATCCCCCCGTACTTCGCTTAGGTTCACTATCAAATTGTTCATTGCTTATCTGATTCTAGGTATTTACATTTCAGTATTTATTTCGAACAATTTGCTTGAAATATTTTCTTCCCACATTGTGAATCTCTCGAAATTATTGAACACTTGGAGACACGAAACTCTTTTAACGAATCAATATTCGAAACTGGTGAAAGTACTGCTCTAAAACTGCGTTTGTCGGATTTCTCCAGAATTTTGGAATGTTACCTAATTTCGTTTAATAATTAGCTGAAACCTGCAACATTTGCCATTTCTTGTGCATACACTTGGAAATTGCTACAGTGTCATGGAGTGTCAACAATATGACTGTTTTCACAGCTATATTGCTCACATATGTACAAATTTAATCAATATACAATGAAACGTAATTGCACTAATTGGGGTAACCATCGTGTAGCAACTGGTGTTTGCTGAAAATTTACGTTACGAATATGTGTTAGATGATTATTCAAGCAGTCAGATACGTTATATATGGCCAAAGATCACTTGGGAAAACCGATAAATGACCATCACTTAAGAGTTCCTTGCACCTTGTATTTGTCTGGAGCTAATTACTCCACATTCCTGAATTCCTAACTGATCAGGCCAAACCTGCACGAGTGATGGACCTATGTTTAACACATATTCCATTGAGCGAGATGGCTTCATTTTAACGTGTAACGCTTGCATTAGGGAGGTCCAGGGTTCAACTCACATCGGCCGAAAATCTTTGGGTTTTTCATGGTTTTGCTTGTTCGATAGGTGGATATTGAGGTGGTTTCTCATTCGTCACGATTTACTTTTCATCTTTTCCCTTTCTTGCTGATTCCTTCTCATCATTCAGGTGTGCTTCTAGTTTTTGTAGGGTATGGTGGTGCAAGTCAGATGGCGGGAATGCTTGCTCATTGAAACAGTACTCTCCCTGGAACGTTAAAGGACTTGTTGGACGTTCATCACCCTCTCTTCGCAGCTCCAGCTGTAATATGGGTCTTCAAAGACCTCGTTATGTCCACACAGGAATAGAAGGAAATGAAATTGCAGATATCCTTGCGAAACGAGCAACAACAAATGATAGCATAGAAAGCTACAATAAAATTCCAAAAAGTGCCCTCAGGAAAAAAATACGAGAAGAAACACTCAAAAAATGGGAAACAGAATGGCAAAACACATAAAAAGGACAAAAGACAAAACAATATTTTCCCACAGTAGCAAAACGATAAGAACGAAGAATTAACATATCAGCAAACCTCACTACCATTTTAACAGGACATGGAAGGCTGAAAGCCTACCACAAGAGATTCGACATAATTGATGATGCTACATGCATCTGTAACAGAGGAGACGAAACCACAGATCACATCCTGTATGACTGCATCAAATGGAAGGACCAAAGGGAAAAAATAAGAATGCAAATAAACAAAAAAGGAGGGAAGTTGTCAGTACATAAACCAGCACTTGGGGGACAATATCTAAGGGACTTCAGTGAATATGTCAACACAATCAATCTAAAGAGTGCTGAATAACTAAATAAGTAAAGTAATTCTAAAAAAGGCTACAGTGACTGAACACAATCTGAAAACACAATAATTTCAATACTTCAGTTAATATGAACGATCAATCTGGAAGCAAAGCAAACCAGAACATGTAGTATTACAAATGTAATAGAACATGTGGATGAATAAAGGATTATAAAAAAAAAAAAAAAGACCTCGTTATCTGTCCTATATAACTTATATCTGCAAGAGGTGTGCCGCATATATGTAACTTAACAAAGGCTGACTCATTTTACTCTATTTCATTCATATACCACGTATTTAATATTGACCAATAACGTTAGCAATGCTTCAGATATCGACTAGCGTTTTAATGGGATAAAATGTCAGCTTCTTACTGAACCATAGCAATATCACTATGTTCAGCAACGAGCGCAGCTTTAGTATCCCAGCATTGGCACACAAAGCGTATGTATGCTTTCTAAGGGATCTAAACCTTACTGATCAAACTCAATCGTAATCATTCTCAAAAAACGTTAGATTTGTCAGAAACATTTGTTACAGCCATATTCTCGTCAAGGGAACACAATAGATGCAGCAGATTGGGTTATTTAGATACATATATTTCGTAGTAAACAAGTCAACGAGAGCAGATTAACAGTTCAAGCCTCATCTCATACCTTAGACCCCGCTCGCCTTCTCCTGGAAGTCGGATGTACTGTATGCCCACGACAAGAAGGCTAGAGGGGAATGAAAGGCAGAGGAGCCTAACTGTTTAACTGCTCCGGTAGCGGATCTGTTTACTAGGAAATGAGTGTATGAGAATGCATATGTTGCAGTAATAGGTATTATGTATAGGTGAGTTATATGACAACACTTATGTATTTTAAACGGGCCTTCCATCCTTGTCATACTCGGAAGGCGAGATTGACACCGAGGAGACAGCAAAAGTAATTAAGTTACGTTACTCATTCCTGTAGCTTGACTTCTTGTTCTGGGCAAACACTATTCAGTGATTAATTTGTGACGTCATTCAATAATGTTTCTAATCTATGCACATTCAACTAATCCAATTCTTAAAAGAATTTTTATTAGCTTATTTCGAAAAAAAATTAGCTTATTTCGAAGTGAACCATTTTCTTCAACTGTTGATAAAAATTGACCTTCAGGTGACCAGCGCTGTGATCGTCTCTTATCAGGTGTTATCTGGTCGATTAGAGGAGTGACATATTAGTAGGCTGATGTACAGTAAGTTACGAAACACAAATAGAGCGATTGGAAGCTGCATGTGTCTATATGATATGATTTCTCGCGCCTGCCGATGTATGACACATTGCTGTCCAGAAGACATGATTATATCTGAGCAGACTGTACATACACTGGACTGGCCGTGTATTTGCGATAAGCTGAGGTAAATATCTCTGCGTTGCGAATTTTTCCCGGTACGCTTTCTCGCTGTGCCTTGTAGTAAATCCCTTTCGAGATTTCATCTTTATTTAAACTTTCTCAATTATCATATATAATAATTTTATGGGTTCATATGCTTTTCTCTCACTCACTCACTCACTCACTCTCTCTCTCTCTCTCTCTCTCTCTCTCTCTCTCTCTCTCTCTCTCTCTCTCTCTCTCTCTCTCTCTCTCTCTCTCTCTTGTGAAGGAGCTTTAGATTTATCAATTTTGGTTTCAATAATCTGTAACTTCTCTTGGGACAGAATACATCGAAAACATTCCTGAAAATTTAGACTAAATTATAATAATACGCTAAAGAACTAAACACTGAATTCTAGTCCAGTTTTCGATGACTGGTACCCTTAGCGGAACACGATACCGAAACTGCCAATTTCTGCAATTTTCAGTCATAAGAGCTGGTGTTTTATTACAAATTAGTGCATTAGTACTTCATTTTGGCATGAAGTTTATTTCGTGTTTTTATGTCCTAACTTTCCAAGAAAATCATTTCAAAAATTAAAATTGTGTCTCATGTCAAATACTCCGCATATGAAAACTAATGAAGTTTAAAACTGTAAGCCTTATGTATAATTTCTGGAATAATTGGCAATGACTCAATGACAAAGCTCAGAACCAGAGATTCAGCACCTCATTCTATGAAATATCCTTTGTGCCCATGACCCTGATGGGAGCCCCTGAGAGGGGCGGATGACGGAAGAGTATACTAAGGGTACTTTGACCTGAGGAGAGAGAAAGAAGAGGGCACGGTTCCTTACAGCTACAGTTTTAAACATTCCGATGACAGCTAATAGATTAACCGGTTATTCTGCTTGTGGGCTTACTATCTACTGCGGACATGGGTCCGGAAGACGCCCCCTATCTGGAGGACGATAATTTACAAAGAGAAAATTCCCTGCCATGCACTCCGAAAGTCCCGACGACGCTTAGAGATGTCCAAATGATGAAAAGTGAAGTGACATGAAGGGATAGAAAATTCGAGAGTTGTAATTATTATGCATCTCAGCATTCGCCTAGCAACATGGAGAAACCCTGAAAAAAAACATGGACCATGAATGTCAGTCACAGGAATCAAACTCACGACCTACGAAATGCAGGGCACAGATTCTGTCGCTTGATTCATTCCTCTTGGTATAATTCTTTATAATTAAAAACAAATTTTGTGTAACATTAACACTTTTCCTTAAAAAAAAATTAGAGCGTGTGACACTATTAGTTTTCTAAAAACCACATATTAAAATTACTTTATAAAACCCTTAGATCCAAAATTGTTCTGAACATCAGAAGAATATTTCTCTACATCTTTACAAAATCTTCAATACAGTTATACTAAAAATCTGAAAGAAAGTGAGCAAAAAATGTAAACTGGGCAAAATGTGAGCTCCAAAAACGTAAGGTAACCAGATAAAAAAAAGGAGAGAAAAACGTGTTAAATTTTCATGCTTTTTTTGCATAGCGCACATACATTTAAAGACGTTTGAATCTTTAAATGTATAGAAGGGCAAACCCACAATTGGAGCTTCGTTCTCAAATATTTGAGAATTTTGAAAATTAACTATTAAGATTCCTTAAGGATAGTAAGTAGCTACTACTACTACTACTACTACTACTACTACTACTACTACTACTACTACTACTACTACTACTACTACTACTACTACTACTACTACTACTACTACTACTACTACTACTACTACTACTACTACTACTACTACTACTACTACTACTACTACTACTACTACTACTACTACTACTACTACTACTACTACTACTACTACTACTACTACTACTACTACTACTACTACTACTACTACTACTACTACTACTACTACTACTACTACTACTACTACTACTACTACTACTACTACTACTACTACTACTACTACTACTACTACTACTACTACTACTACTACTACTACTACTACTACTACTACTACTACTACTACTACTACTACTACTACTACTACTACTACTACTACTACTACTACTACTACTACTACTACTACTACTACTACTACTACTACTACTACTACTACTACTACTACTACTACTACTACTACTACTACTACTACTACTACTACTACTACTACTACTACTACTACTACTACTACTACTACTACTACTACTACTACTACTACTACTACTACTACTACTACTACTACTACTACTACTACTACTACTACTACTACTACTACTACTACTACTACTACTACTACTACTACTACTACTACTACTACTACTACTACTACTACTACTACTACTACTACTACTACTACTACTACTACTACTACTACTACTACTACTACTACTACTACTACTACTACTACTACTACTACTACTACTACTACTACTACTACTACTACTACTACTACTACTACTACTACTACTACTACTACTACTACTACTACTACTACTACTACTACTACTACTACTACTACTACTACTACTACTACTACTACTACTACTACTACTACTACTACTACTACTACTACTACTACTACTACTACTACTACTACTACTACTACTACTACTACTACTACTACTACTACTACTACTACTACTACTACTACTACTACTACTACTACTACTACTACTACTACTACTACTACTACTACTACTACTACTACTACTACTACTACTACTACTACTACTACTACTACTACTACTACTACTACTACTACTACTACTACTACTACTACTACTACTACTACTACTACTACTACTACTACTACTACTACTACTACTACTACTACTACTACTACTACTACTACTACTACTACTACTACTACTACTACTACTACTACTACTACTACTACTACTACTACTACTACTACTACTACTACTACTACTACTACTACTACTACTACTACTACTACTACTACTACTACTACTACTACTACTACTACTACTACTACTACTACTACTACTACTACTACTACTACTACTACTACTACTACTACTACTACTACTACTACTACTACTACTACTACTACTACTACTACTACTACTACTACTACTACTACTACTACTACTACTACTACTACTACTACTACTACTACTACTACTACTACTACTACTACTACTACTACTACTACTACTACTACTACTACTACTACTACTACTACTACTACTACTACTACTACTACTACTACTACTACTACTACTACTACTACTACTACTACTACTACTACTACTACTACTACTACTACTACTACTACTACTACTACTACTACTACTACTACTACTACTACTACTACTACTACTACTACTACTACTACTACTACTACTACTACTACTACTACTACTACTACTACTACTACTACTACTACTACTACTACTACTACTACTACTACTACTACTACTACTACTACTACTACTACTACTACTACTACTACTACTACTACTACTACTACTACTACTACTACTACTACTACTACTACTACTACTACTACTACTACTACTACTACTACTACTACTACTACTACTACTACTACTACTACTACTACTACTACTACTACTACTACTACTACTACTACTACTACTACTACTACTACTACTACTACTACTACTACTACTACTACTACTACTACTACTACTACTACTACTACTACTACTACTACTACTACTACTACTACTACTACTACTACTACTACTACTACTACTACTACTACTACTACTACTACTACTACTACTACTACTACTACTACTACTACTACTACTACTACTACTACTACTACTACTACTACTACTACTACTACTACTACTACTACTACTACTACTACTACTACTACTACTACTACTACTACTACTACTACTACTACTACTACTACTACTACTACTACTACTACTACTACTACTACTACTACTACTACTACTACTACTACTACTACTACTACTACTACTACTACTACTACTACTACTACTACTACTACTACTACTACTACTACTACTACTACTACTACTACTACTACTACTACTACTACTACTACTACTACTACTACTACTACTACTACTACTACTACTACTACTACTACTACTACTACTACTACTACTACTACTACTACTACTACTACTACTACTACTACTACTACTACTACTACTACTACTACTACTACTACTACTACTACTACTACTACTACTACTACTACTACTACTACTACTACTACTACTACTACTACTACTACTACTACTACTACTACTACTACTACTACTACTACTACTACTACTACTACTACTACTACTACTACTACTACTACTACTACTACTACTACTACTACTACTACTACTACTACTACTACTACTACTACTACTACTACTACTACTACTACTACTACTACTACTACTACTACTACTACTACTACTACTACTACTACTACTACTACTACTACTACTACTACTACTACTACTACTACTACTACTACTACTACTACTACTACTACTACTACTACTACTACTACTACTACTACTACTACTACTACTACTACTACTACTACTACTACTACTACTACTACTACTACTACTACTACTACTACTACTACTACTACTACTACTACTACTACTACTACTACTACTACTACTACTACTACTACTACTACTACTACTACTACTACTACTACTACTACTACTACTACTACTACTACTACTACTACTACTACTACTACTACTACTACTACTACTACTACTACTACTACTACTACTACTACTACTACTACTACTACTACTACTACTACTACTACTACTACTACTACTACTACTACTACTACTACTACTACTACTACTACTACTACTACTACTACTACTACTACTACTACTACTACTACTACTACTACTACTACTACTACTACTACTACTACTACTACTACTACTACTACTACTACTACTACTACTACTACTACTACTACTACTACTACTACTACTACTACTACTACTACTACTACTACTACTACTACTACTACTACTACTACTACTACTACTACTACTACTACTACTACTACTACTACTACTACTACTACTACTACTACTACTACTACTACTACTACTACTACTACTACTACTACTACTACTACTACTACTACTACTACTACTACTACTACTACTACTACTACTACTACTACTACTACTACTACTACTACTACTACTACTACTACTACTACTACTACTACTACTACTACTACTACTACTACTACTACTACTACTACTACTACTACTACTACTACTACTACTACTACTACTACTACTACTACTACTACTACTACTACTACTACTACTACTACTACTACTACTACTACTACTACTACTACTACTACTACTACTACTACTACTACTACTACTACTACTACTACTACTACTACTACTACTACTACTACTACTACTACTACTACTACTACTACTACTACTACTACTACTACTACTACTACTACTACTACTACTACTACTACTACTACTACTACTACTACTACTACTACTACTACTACTACTACTACTACTACTACTACTACTACTACTACTACTACTACTACTACTACTACTACTACTACTACTACTACTACTACTACTACTACTACTACTACTACTACTACTACTACTACTACTACTACTACTACTACTACTACTACTACTACTACTACTACTACTACTACTACTACTACTACTACTACTACTACTACTACTACTACTACTACTACTACTACTACTACTACTACTACTACTACTACTACTACTACTACTACTACTACTACTACTACTACTACTACTACTACTACTACTACTACTACTACTACTACTACTACTACTACTACTACTACTACTACTACTACTACTACTACTACTACTACTACTACTACTACTACTACTACTACTACTACTACTACTACTACTACTACTACTACTACTACTACTACTACTACTACTACTACTACTACTACTACTACTACTACTACTACTACTACTACTACTACTACTACTACTACTACTACTACTACTACTACTACTACTACTACTACTACTACTACTACTACTACTACTACTACTACTACTACTACTACTACTACTACTACTACTACTACTACTACTACTACTACTACTACTACTACTACTACTACTACTACTACTACTACTACTACTACTACTACTACTACTACTACTACTACTACTACTACTACTACTACTACTACTACTACTACTAATAATAATAATAATAGTAATAATAAACAAGGTGCTATTAATGTTAGCACAATAAACGTATGCGCCACCACCACCACCACCACCACCACCACCACCACCACCACCACCACCACCACCACCACCACCACCACTACCACTACCACTACCACTACCACTACCACTACCACTACCACTACCACTACCACTACCACTACCACTACTACTACTACTACTACTACTACTACTAATAATAATAATAATAATAATAATAATAATAATAATAATAATAATAATAATAATAATAATAATAATAATAATAATAATAATAATAATAATAATAATAATAATAATAATAATAATAATAATAATAATAATAATAATAATAATAATAATAATAATAATAATAATAATAATAATAATAATAATAATAATAATAATAATAATAATAATAATAATAATAATAATAATAATAATAATAATAATAATAATAATAATAATAATAATAATAATAATAATAATAATAGTAATAATAAACAAGGTGCTATTAATGTTAGCACAATAAACGTATGCGCAAGAAATTCAACACTGCCCACATTTACGATGTTGCTTTGCAGTTACGTATGTCGAGACAGTTTCGCAGAATTTTTAGCAGGGATGCCATAATTAGATCACTTGACCGATTGTGAACCCATAAACAAATGTATGCTGGACCATCCTGCATAATGTTAATGGCCTGAAAGTTTTTGTTATGTTGAGGGGGGTATATCAGATGAAAGGAATTCCAAGGCTGGCCTTGTTCTTCGACATGAAAGCCTCCACTGAGTAAAGTACGGCGCCACTTTATATAGCTTCTGACCAGACTGACTGCATCAATTGCATTGAATGCAGTGGCGGTCACATCCAAACCGAAATGTCCAAGGACCACAGTTTTATCAACCATACCCGAAATACTTAAGTACTGCAGGCTGTCAGTTCTCAGATGTAGTCCAGTTTAAGAATTTGTGGGGAAAAAATAGTTTTGTCTCAATTTTTTTTATTTATAATTTATTTGTAAGTTACCTCCCCAAATGTTGTCACATCGTCGGTCAATCAAATGATAGGCTCACAGATTACTACGGAGGGTATTCGGCACCGAAACCTGTGGATTATTCTACCTAAGCCCAAGTGGTACATCTCTGGCAGGAAGGATGAGGTGAGAGGAGACAGAAGCCGTCTCCGGAGGCCGGAAACCGTCCTACTGAAGTAAGTATATCATCCTTCCTTGCAGCGCCGAGAAACCCATCAACACTTCTACCCTGAAAAAGATCTCCAGATGAGAGATGATGTAAATGAATGATAATGAAGATGAAATGGAGGGACAGGAAATTTGGGGGATGTAAATAACCTACCCAGCTTCTTCACACTGACCGTATAGAGGCTAAGGTTTTTGATGGATAGAGTCAACATTAAAAATTCAATGCCATAGCCGGGATTTGAACCACGGATCTCCTGGTTTCCGTCCAGTCGCTCTAACCGATTGAGCTACCATAGACAACGTACCGTCCTGACACTAAATTCTCCATTTGACTCGTGTATTTTCCCAGTAGACCGCTAGGGGCTTTCGCAACCGAGATATACCGCTTGTGGCGACTTACTATCGTAAGTACTTGAGTCCCAGGCTTCATCGTTTAACTCTTATTATTTTAGTTAATTGATGGAAATTAATCATTTCTTCACACTAAATTTTTCATGTTTACTCTATCCATCAAAAACCTTAGCCTATATACGGCTAGTGTGAAGAAATGATGAATTTCCATCAATTAACTAAAATAATAAGAGCTAAACGATGAAGAAAACCTTAGCCTATATACGGCTAGTGTGAAGAAATGATGAATTTCCATCAATTAACTAAAATAATAAGAGCTAAACGATGAAGCCTGGGACTCAAGTACTTACGATAGTAAGTCGCCATAAGCAGTGTATCTCGGATGAGAGAGCCCCTAGCGGTCTACCGGGAAAACATACGAGTCAAATGGAGAATTTAGTGTCAGGACGGCACGTTGACCATAGTAGCTCAATGCGTTAGAGCGACTGGACGGAAACCAGGAGATCCGTGGTTCAAATCCCGGCCTTGACATTCAATTTTTCATGTTGACTCTATCCATGAAAAACCTACCCAGCATTCACTGCCGACCCGGGAAGACCCTCGAAAAACCCATGGGTAGGTACGCCAGCCGCGAGAATTCAACCCGGGTCTCCCGAATGTGGGCCACACACGAAACCACCTGAGCCATCTCCCTTGGTATCAGAATGGGTGAAGTGTTGTTCAAATGAGCCCAGGTTTTATAGAAAGACATTTATCCTTCAGATAAAACCCCGGAAAAGACCTCACCGTAACCGAGATTCGAACACGGGACCTCTAGAATGTAACACAGACATGTTACCGGCTACCTACAGAGGCAATGTCTTCTGTATATTGTTTAACCAGTATGGTAAGTGCATCCCTGGAGACAAGGTAGGGTGAAAATACTAGACGAAGTGGACTATTTTCTGTGTCCAATGCACTTAAGGTATGTTTATTGTATACTCTTCTTTCCACTATAGTGAATAACAGAACAACACACATGAAAAATAAAATTAATTACTGGCAACTATTCAACACGATAGTTCCAACAGCAAGGTGGTGAACCAGTCGATTTTCCAAGCTCGGCTGCTGACTTTAAAAAATTTCAAGGTTTGCTTTATGAATCAAATCATAGGTAATGTCAATAGAAAAAGATAAGATATAAATGGTAAAATTAAACTGTCAAATACAATAAATTATAATATTCAATATCTGCAATTAAAATACCTGTAGCAAAACGTAGAGGATTTAATATAACTCGTGTACATATGTATGTGCAGTAAAATAAGCAAAACACGGAGCTAGGTTTGGCTACGACCATTGCATGCAGGAAATACAAATTCCTCTACGACAGCATGAGCGGGGATTGGATAAAAAGCATCTTAAATAAATAAATAGATAAATACATAAATAAATATATGCATAAATAAAATGTAAACTTGTGTTACGACTCGCTGTACCTTATTATGTAATTTATATTTGGAACTGCATTCTCACAAATACAGAACAAATCGTACTGGCGAATCAGAATCAAATGTAACTAGAAATATATTTAAATAGTGATAAATTTAAATAAATACCGAGTGAAACCAGGAAAAGTTTCAAAATGCAAGTGCATCGCTGCATTTACCAATCCATCCGATAAGTGAACGACAATACTCTTTCAAACACAATATTTACAACGCTGGATTATTCAATCATTTCATTCCAGTATTATTGGTGTCTTTAAATTACATTATGGATACCATACAATGATATATATTGTGACTTTGTGGGTTCGTGAAATTAAAGGTCCAATTGCTCAAACTCAAAATGTTCTTTATTTCCACCGACTTACAGTTGAACACTTGCCAATTACACAGAATTACGTAATGCACACAATTACGATTCACCAGTTCGTCCGTTACAGTTCCACTTTGCTCTCGCAATTACGTACATTCCTCCGATGCACGTACACAGTCTTCTCGTCCGTACACTAGCACGGCGCTCCTACGCTGCTCGCCAAGTACTCAACTCACTCGCACTGCAGCCCCTTTTATAGGAATATCGCTGTTTTCTGGAAGCCTCGTGGTTCAATGAATCATCACGAAGGTTCGAGACGGCAGGGGGAGGGGGAAGAGATGGCACAGTGACGTTTTTCCAGCCACCCCTCGTTACTGCTACGAGATAAATGGGTAGGCGTGACGGAATACTTCCCTTCTGGCCTTACTGCTGGCCGGTTCTATCGGGAGTTCCGACGTTCGGGTGACAATATTTAGGTATATAAAATATATTTGCATTTAATATGTTGTATGTATTTACGAATAATGCTTATAACCTTTATAGACAATTAAAAATTAGAAAGTGGCCATATAATAAAAGATAGTCAAGTCAGTACACCTACATATACATTCTTTATTTCCACGCAGGTATATTTATTACAATTTAAGCATTCGTGTATTGTATAAAAGCAATGTACCTGAAAAAATATCCTATATTTAAATATGCTTTACTTGTCTTTATTTTTAATACAATTACCGAACGACCCAGATGCTGGCAGTCGTACACCCTCAGTCCTTTTGCTACGTGACCATACCCAGTAAGGTTTAATTGCAGATAGATCTTTGTTTCGGGTTTTTGTATGTAGAATTATTCGTTTTAAGTGAAAAGAGGGCCTGTGTACAGGCTATAAAATCCATGCACCCTGGTGGGTGTCGTTAACAACAGACTAAATTTTGATTGTTTGGGGATAACATTTTGAGGCCAATCAGCTCTTGGCTGAATTAAGTGGAAAGCGAATTGCCTACATATTATGTACTGGAATGCAACACTTCATACCGTATAGCCCATTTCTAGTCTAGATTACAAAAAAAAAAAAAAAAAAAAAAAAAAAAAAACAGTATAAGAACATTTTCAAGTTTTAAAATTATATACATTTTCTTCAAAAATAATTTTTTTTCCAATATATAAGTATATGTCAATATACGAGGCGTGTCCGTATAATAAGGTCTCCAGTTTTATTTAATATAGAAAACATGTTTATTGTCAATGAATATTACATTAATGGAAAGGCGGAACTTACAGCTATTGTTCAACGTAATCACCATTGCGATCGATGCACTTTTGCATGCGCTGTGGCAGTTTTTGTATACCCTTGTCATAGCACTCTCCCGCCAAGTTGCGCACGTTTTTCAAACCATCGTCGGTCTGGAAATGTGTTCCACCCGGTTGTGACCTCAACTCAGGAAACAGATGATAATCAGGGTGCTAAGCCTGGACTGTAGGGGGTATGTGTGAGGATGTCCTATCCAAACTGGGCCAGGAGATCAGCCGTTGCATGTGCAGTATGCGATAATGCAAATGTTCGGTCAAAATCTTGTCAATCGTAGTCTTACTGACTTCAGAGATAAGTTCGCACAGCTCGCGAACTGTCACACGCCGATTTTAAGAATTTCTTGCTCCACTTTTGCAATTGTTTCGGGTGAAACGGAAGGTCGACCAGAACGCTGTTCGTCATGGACGTCTGTACGTCCGTCTTTGCGATGAATTTCAGTGGGGGTAGTGCCCTTGGCACTCAGAAAACGGATCACTGCACGCAACTCGCACTTGGCGGTGGAAGTGATAGGAAGCTCCATCGCAAACGGCTGCTCAGTGAAGGCTAATGGTTGCAACGGGCTCGTTGTGGTGGGGATTTGGAGGGGTGAAACCAAGTTATACGCCAGTGTTGCCGGATCTCGCGTAATATCGTTCCTCACGGCTCCAGCGCCTTGGAGACCTTATTTTACGGACACGTCTCGTAAGTATGCCTAGTTTTTTCAAAATTGGTTTACATGAATATATTTATTTTCATGGCATATAATGAGAATAGCTTGCATTTTTTTATTAAATTCTTCATTAGTTTTTGGTCATTTACATCAATACGTTACTCGATATTTCATTGCACAATACGCTTGGATATAGTAAGCTTTTAAAACTATTCGACGGCTGCCGTTTAAACTTAAAATTCCTAAAGTACATATGCTCTTTCTTAATGTGCTGGAGAGATTTTTTTTTTCCCTGGAAATGTAATCATTTTATTCTTTTGTTGTAAAATAAGAGATATGAAATATTAAGACTTAAGTCAATAATATGGAACAAAATCTAGATACTGATTGTTTGACTTCTCAATACCTGATTCTGACATTTATTACACATGAAATAATAGCAATAACTTAAGAACTTGTATTACACAACAATAGCCTTGAACGGCCAAAATATTAAAAATTAATAAAAGATTAGGTAAAAATCACTTTCAGGGAATTCCCTGAGTACTATGAAAACAGCCTAATGCAGATTCGTTTTAGTGATAAATTAATATATGTTGTATGGTTTTCATTTTAGTCTACTATATATATCCATAAGCTCAAAACCATGTTTCTACTTTGTATAACCGTACTTCATAACCTAATTTTACTTCTGGACTCGTAGAGAAGGTAGAAACTATGTTTCGAAGGCTTTTAGCATAGGATGTTGTCTGTAAGAAAGTGCAACATTCCAAAGTGTGAACGCCTTACGCGTACCCACTTCTTATGCCTACTGTGGAACGATGTTTTCAAATAAGAGTTTCTGGACATGCTACTATGATGCGGAGACACAATAACAGACATCATCGAGTTTGTAACCAGGCAATGACGAAAGTGTTGTATGATTTATCCATTCATCGTCTTTTCTTTCACCTTTTTATTTTTTAAATTAACGTCCTCCAACGTTAAGTAATATCGGACGATGAATGAAATGATGTTCAGATGAGCCCATGGTCCGTAGAGCTTAGAGTTACCAGACATTCACCGTTGATGACAAAGGAAAACCCGAAAAAATCTATCTTATTTAGATAACTCCCCTGACCGAGGGACCTCTTCATTCATCTTCTGCATTATAACATTAAGTTCACAGGACACCAATCTTCCACGTTGAATATTTTATGATGCAAAGTTCCATTTTTACTATATACACACAACAGCATCACGAATGGAAAGTAACATTCGTTAGTTAGGTCATTCAAAAAAACTGAAGAAGATCCAAACTTGTTGTCAATGGTATTATATGCAGACGAAGTAAGACTCTGCAACACCATCTAAGTAAGATATCACAATGTACGTTATTGATGCACTGTGAATCCTCACTAGATGCGAGAATATAATCTTTCGTATACAATTTATTATCAGCACTTGGCCTAGACTACCAAGTGCCGTTTTTTAAACTATTTTTTATTGACAAGACTCTCAATGGAGAACGCAATGCCAACTTTCAACAACCGAGCTGCCTATTCTATTGCAATTGGCCGTATAACGATGTAGTAACAACACGATTCATTCGAAACCTCGCTAAACGCATTATATCAATGGTATCTGTTCAGAGGGTGGATAGGACTATATGGACCAGTAGCTCTCCCGAACTAGTCTTTCCGGATTTAAAGTGTGTACCGATGTCAACATTACGTAGTAATACAACTTTTAGAGCGAATAAAATAGTATGTTATAATAATAATAATAATAATAATAATAATAATAATAATAATAATAATAATAATAATAATAATAATAATAATAATAATAATAATAATAATAATAATAATAATAATAATAATAATAATAATAATAATAATAATAATAATAATAATAATAATAATAATAATAATAATAATAATAATAATAATAATAATAATAATAATAATAATAATAATAATAATAATAATAATAATAATAATAATAATAATAATAATAATAATAATAATAATAATAATAATAATAATAATAATAATAATAATAATAATAATAATAATAATAATAATAATAATAATAATAATAATAATAATAATAATAATAATAATAATAATAATAATAATAATAATAATAATAATAATAATAATAATAATAATAATAATAATAATAATAATAATAATAATAATAATAATAATAATAATAATAATAATAATAATAATAATAATAATAATAATAATAATAATAATAATAATAATAATAATAATAATAATAATAATAATAATAATAATAATAATAATAATAATAATAATAATAATAATAATAATAATAATAATAATAATAATAATAATAATAATAATAATAATAATAATAATAATAATAATAATAATAATAATAATAATAATAAATCTAATTGTGAACAAAAGCGCGGTAATTGCGGCGACAGAACATGCGTGGCAACGCTGCGCGGATGGCGCCTTCATGATGTGAAAATCGCTATAAAAAGACCTTGTAAACATACGGGAGAAGGAACAGCTCAGTTCGGAGGTTCCACTCCCTTTAGTCCTGGACCCGTAGGACCAAGGACCCGGGCCTCCTTCTACCCGGGAGCGATGGATACTCCGGGGGTGTTTCCATGGGGCAATACCTTGAGTCTAAAAAGCCCCCAAGACAGGTGGAAGTGAATACGCCACTTACGCGCGTCAACCCCGCAGGGAAGACTACCGAAAACCTCGGTGGGACCACCTGGTGATCTAGCACACCTTCTACTAGCTCTGCAGGCTAGTACCCGGGACTTATTAGGTAACCCTCTACACCTTCCGGGCGGCCGTAGCTTGGCCGGAGGTACCCAATTCCCCGTGGGTGTCGGGAACACACTGTCCCCTCGAGTACAACCCTATACGAACAACTCCCCGACGGGAGGGGCTCGGCAGTTCGGCCCGAGGTTGCTCTAGTAACATCAGAGAGAGAGAGAGAGAGAGAGAGAGAGAGAGAGAGAGAGAGAGAGAGAGAGAGAGAGAGAGAGAGAGAGAGAGAGAGAGAGAGACAAAAATACTTTAACCGAACCCCCTTAAAGTTACTGACTTGTGGAGGAAAATTCATAGATGTTTATAGGGTTACTCGGCCGACTTGTCCTCTAGGCAATCTATAAACACTCATGAATTTTCCTCCACAAACCAGCAGCCTAAGACCATTTTGTTAAGGTATCTTTGTTTCTCTCTGACACCCCTCCCATATGTTTTCATTGGGGTCGTTCTAGTATGAGTAACAGTCCAAAACGGGCCTGAGCCTGCCAAACCGACTGCCGGCCTCACGCTCATAGAGAGGGGCGATCATCCAGCCGATACGGGAAGATGTAATCAGCATCTCGGCACCCCCAGCCGGAAAGTTGGCTTTCTAGACCAGGGTTCCCTACCTAGCGTAGCTCCTCAATTTCCTCACGATGCTGAATGGATATCTGTCTACATCCGAGGCTCAAAATCCGCACCCCCCCCCCAGGGGTGGGATCGATCCCGGGTACATTCCGTGACAGGGAATTAAGGCACAACGTTCTAGCATACAACACTCTAGCCACGGGTACTACGCCACGACACAGGATAAATTATAAGTGTTTGTGGGGGAAAATATAAATTGTGTGTCTTAACGACTCTATATTGTCTGTATGGTAGAGTTTTGTCTCTCTCTCTTACGGTTTATGAAAAATCATCCAGAAAGAAAAGGGCTTCTGAGAAATATATACTAGAAAATTCAAGATATACATTTAATTTGTCTTAAATATATGTTTTAATCAAAATCTTTAGATCCATCTTTGAGAACATCAACATTTTTTTTTTGTATTTGTGTGTTTGTGATACACACACACACACACACACACACACACACACACACACACACACACACACACACACACACACACACACACACACACACACACACACACAAAGCAACAACAAATGATAGCACAGAAAGCTATAACAGGATTCCAAAAAGTGTTGTCAGGAACAAAATAAGAGTAGAGACACTCAAAAAATGGGGAAGAGAATGGTAAAAGCACAATAGACAAAACACTATTTTCTCACAGTAGCAAAACGACTAGAACGAAGAAAACCCAACAACAAACCTCACTCACTACCATCTTAACAAGCCATGGAAGACTGAAGGCCTATTACAAGAGATTCCACATAATCGACGATGCTACATGCAACTGCAGGAGAGGAGACCAAACGACAGATCACGTCCTCTATGGCTATCAAATGGAAAGACCAGAGGAAAAAAACTAAGGATGTAAAAAGCAAGAAAGAAGGGAAGTGGCCAGACACTTGTGGGACAATATCTAAAGGACTTCAGTGAATATGACAACACCATCTATCTAGAAAGTGCACAAGAACTAAAACAGAAGTGTAAATAAGTGATAATTCTAAAAGACTTCACTGATTATATGAATACAATTAATATGAAAAAAATAAAAACAGTTTAAGACTTCAGTTAATATAAAAAAATCAATCCGGAAAGTGTATAACTGTACGGTCAGATTTGGGAAACGAATCACTTATCTAAAAATTCAGAATAACTTATTAGTCAAGGAATACAAATGGTACACAAAGCAAACCAGAACAAATAATATTACTAATGTAATGGAACATCTGGATGAATAAAGGATAATAAAAAGAATACACATATATTCACACAGATATTTTTCTGAAAATGCTTTTATGGATTCGCGGCGTCTCAAACATGTGTGTTTAATAGAATCTGGATATCCAATCTTTTTGTGCAACACACTAGTTTTACTACTTAATATAGGTACTTAAAAATAAAGTAAAAAAGCCTGCATAAGAAGCTTCCATGGCAATCCGCAAGAATCTGATCAGTTTCCTTCCCAAAACAACAATAAGGATGTCAGTTTGCTTCATCTGTTAAAGTAATCAAATGGTTAAACCTTTCCTTTTGTAGAAAAACATTAGCTACAAAATTTATGACTTCTGTGTATTATTATTCGAAGAAGGGAGGGTAGGGAAAGAAATGGGGCTGTCTTTCAGAAATGTTAAAAAACAAATAATCAATTCTCTGGCGGCAGATCACTCAACTTTTCAGGATAAGTTTAATTTGGGAAGTAGTCTTATTGCAACTAACAGCATTAAGGATATCTTGTGGGGTTAAACATCACCGCTAAGGTGATTGTAGATTGGTGTATCATCTCTACGGCTGTCCTAGGGAAGTAAACCCGGTGGTCACGTGTCATAGATTTACTGCACCTAAAAGGCTCTCAAGACTGATAAAGAGGCCTCGGAGCAAAATGTAGCATCTGTCAGTCTCTTCTTGGGTTCGTAGAATTAAAAGTCCAATTTGCCGAATTTCTAAATGTTCTTTATTTGCGTAGAGATACACTCTGTTCAATCCTTCACGTAACAGAATTACGTCACATACACACAGTCTACCAAGGTCGATGATCACAACAAACGTTCTGAAATGAAATGAAATGTGTAGTGTTTAACGCCCGCTTTTACTACATACGGCACCGCAGACGGTGACACTGATGGTACATGAGATGAAGATGGAGCACCGGTGGAATGAGATGGCGGGGAAAGCCGGAGGTCCCGGAGAAAACCCGCCCCAACGCCGTGTTGTCCACGACAAATCTCACTTTGCGGTCACCTGGGATTGAACCCTGGGCGCCTTGGTGAGAGCCAAGCGGTCTAACCACTGAGCCACGGCACGGTCCAAACGTTCTGATTACCTCTGTTTACAACACTCTTGTTACACAACATTTGTTCACGACTGACTCTTGAAGAGTCGTCGCCTTCCTAAATACCTCATTGATAAATTCGAGACTGTTCCAGAACAATAAAGAAACCGAATATTCTATCACCCTCCAGAAGCGTAACTTAATCTATGCCTACCCGCCTCGGTGGCGTGGTGATAGCATGTCTGCCTCACGTTCAAGAGGTCCCGAGTCCGAATCTCGGTCAGGGTGAGTTACCTGGTTACGGTTTTTTCTTGGTTTTCCCTTATCCTGAAAGACGAATGTCGGGTAACTCTAAGCTCTATGGACCCCGGGCTCATTTGAGCATCATTTCACCCATTCCATTCATCGTTCGATATGACTTAACGTTGGAGGACGTAAATTACAAAAAAATTAATCTATGCTGGCAAGTCCTTTATCTCAGCTATCTTTATTTGCCGGCTCTTTATGTACACTAGCCGCGCTATCGTAGATAACGGCTTCGCGACAATATAGAGAGATCCTGAGAACGAAATCATTTAAAAACCGTCCGTAAATAGAGCTCAATTTGAATGTCAATAGTCAATAATTGGTGCAAAAAGGCAGAAAAAGAAGACGATACAGTAAGTAGTTCTAAAGGCTATCTGGTATCAGCGAACAATTTTTCGAAGAATTACCAAAAGAGCTTAGAATTTAAAACTATAATGCGCAGGTGAGATGTACAGTATATTCTTATAATACGATCGGATATTAAAAGCCTACTTATTGTAAATATTTCATGTTACTTCGACGATACTGAAACTTCCTTATGTAATGATAGTTCCTTTTGGAGCACCCATTAGCATTGTTTTGTCGTTTTAATCATTCGTCGTCCGTAGGTGTGAAACAAGAGTTGCAAGTGCCGAGGTGATACATCTTTTATATACGAGCTTGAGAAAAGAACCAATAACGACACATTTCAAATTCGTTGAAATTCATACAAAATTAAGTGAAATATTAGACTTTTTTGTTTCGTATCCTATTATAAGCATTAGGTAAATATTGTAACGGTAGGATATTGCGTAAATGGTACGCAAGCTATGTTACACTTATTTAGTTTATAACAGTCGGTTTAACCATTCCTGTGTGAAAAACAACATGCTTCTAAAAGCACGCACACGTTTCGATATAGAGCATTACAGCCTTAAATTCACTCATTTATTTACAGCTTATTTATGGCTTTACATTTAGGTAAAGGTATTACTGAAATATAACTTGATGTATCTCTGAAAATGTTATGATTGTATGCATATTTTAAATATTTTGGCAGCACGTTTTAGTACTTATGCACCATTTGATTATTTTAGCACATATTCAAGACATTAAAACATGAACGCACACAAACACAACTTGAACCCAGACTTTTTCTATTAAATTTTGATTTTGGATAAATAGAATATTAAGTAGTTACAGGCATATGTTATGTACATACTTATATCTTTTGTGAAATGGCTTCTAATGGAGCACGAAATAAAACAATTCCAAGCATCTTGTTACCTACTGAGTTCTATGAAAAGTGAAACAAAATAAAATATGTACAAGAGAAATGTTTCTAACCAACTTTATTATCATCGGGACATTTAAGAAATTTTATAATTTAATATAATTTTTACCAGTATATTATAATTAATACAACAATTTTCATGGTACAAAATGTATCGGTATGTTACTTGAAATTCGTATTTATAATTAATTCATCATAATATAATAAAATGCTCCTGTAAAAGGTAGTATGCGTTAGTTACGCCTTAAAGGATAATAGAAGTTTTCATACTGCAAGAGATGTATATTTTGGATCTTGTATTGCCGTATCCTGTTTCCTTGGGGAACACATATGAAGCAGAAGAGATGTGCAAGTTCATATTGACTTTCGAGGGTTCAGAGTAATTAAAATAATGTCCCTTCCCCACAGAGAATCAAAGTATGAATGTAAGGAGTTATAATTGTTAAAAAAATCTGATACAACCAACACTAAGCAACCTAAATTCCGCGAGTAATAACACCATCAGTTGTTTCTCAAATCTAAGCTCCGATATAATCAAAGAGGTTAAAGAGGGCTACTCAAAACACAAATAAAGCATTAAAGAAAAGTTCCTATTCTATTTAAACTCTTACGTATGTTCAGGGGTAACTCCGAAGGTCATGCCATGGCACTACCTTAAGAAGAGGTAGAAATACAAGTTAAAATGTTTGTGTATTCCGAAATGCAGTCATGTTTACTGTTCTTCAAGACGCAATTAAATATCTTACTTAAGTCAGAAAAGTACAGTAGCTAAAGTAAGCAAATACAAGTTGTCAGTCTATTACCTAGCGGGGTAGCTCAGGCGGTTTCGTCTGTGGCCTGCATTCGGGAGGCTCGGGTTCGATTCCCCTGGCTGACCTACCTGACCCATGGGTTTTTTCGAGGGTTTTCTCGGGTCGCTAGGCCAATGCTGGGTAAGTTAGTTACATCCCCTAATTTCCTGTCCCTCCATTTCATCTCCATTAACATTTCATATCATCTCTCATCTGGTGGTCTCTTTCAGGGTAGACGTGTCGGCGGGTGTCTCGGCGGTGCATGGCAGGATGATAAGCTCTGAGAAAAACTACTTCCTCCTCCGGTAGGTTGTTTGCCGGCCTCAGCTCCTCTGCTGAGACCATTTCGGGACCGCCATCCAGGAACCCATGGAGCTCGAATCGCCTGCCTGGGACTATTAGGGCTCGGCTGCTGGGCTCGTTGCCGTTCCACTGTAGGGAAGCGAGTTCGTTGTCCTGGCCTGTCGGGGAGGTCTCTATCCAAGTAAACTGTTGGGACCATGCCCTCTGTACTGTCGTGGTTCCTAGGGTCGGCCGCCCTCTGTCTCATTCGCCTCATCCTTCCTCCCGGGGGTGTCCCCACTTGGGGGCATAGGAACAAAGGGCTCAGCATGGTGGCCTATCCCTGGAGATTCACTGTAAATCAGTGTCTACATAAAGAACAGTATGATACAGTGAGAAGTGAGAAATCAGCTATTTGTCAACACTTGCAGTGTAAATGTCAGCAGAAAACTGTATTTTGTTATATCACATTCATTTCCCCTTGTACTTAAAATTAAATTAATCGTATTTCACCTTATGTGGATTGCCAGCAGTACGCCAGGCGATTAAAAAACGCGTGCTTTTGCTGGGAAATTTAAACTGGTTGTATGGGTACTGCAATGTGATGTTTTCGTTATTTAACTAACACAAATTACCTAATTTTTATTTAAGTTGCTCATTTTCTATATGGTGACACTGGAATACATAGGTAGATCTGCTCCTGATCTGCAGATAAATATGCAACAAAAAGGTGACGATTAACCACGTAAGAATTAAATAGGGGAAGCATTAAGGTGGCTACGCAAGTACCTACGTATGTTGATATGTTGCTCACTAATTTATTTATAAATTTTGCGATAGCTCGATATTTGGACCTAGGTGGGGTTAGTGTAAGTCGATGTGCAACCCTAAAAGTCGTTATTATTAGAGGTAGTGTCATATTGCATCATATAACTCAGCTTCATATGAAATCTAAGCACTAGCTTAGTAATAATGTTCATCTATTACTGTGAACCTCATTGAACAATGTTGTGGGAATAATGTTGTCGACCATGAATGTGCCATGCCATGCCATGTGGTGCTGGCTGGCTGTGTAGCCAGAAGGTTTTTGCTACGTGCCCACCTGTTAAAGGTTTTACCGCAGGTAAGGTATTGAATTTGGGATGTTGCAGGGTGAGATGTAGGTTTTTAGATTTATGTTATGTTATAGTGCATTATGCTGTTTCCTGTTTTATAAGGGGTTTTAAGTTATGAGTCACAAACATCATGCATGTCTCTGTAGCCTAGATGGTAGAGTGTCGGCGAGTTATGAATAAGGTTTTTCCATGGGTTTCCTTTGTCCTGAAAGATGAATGTATGGTAACTCTAAGCTCTATGGTCCCTGGGCTCATTTAAGCGTCCTTTCATTCATCGTCCGATATAACTTAATGTTGAAGGAGTCAAATTAAAACACACACACACACACACACACACACACACACACACACACACACACACACACACACACACACACACACACACACACACACACACACACACACACACACACACACACACACACATCAGTTGTGCTTTCGCAAATAAGAAGGGGACACAGATTCATTTGTGCTATCAATATTTAAATTTGTCAATTTATTTCTTGTTTTAAAGATGATATTCATAATTTTGGGATTTATGTTAACAACATAATGGGCTAATGTGATTTTACAACTCAAAAACTTGCAGAGGTACAAATGCTGATTAAAACTTACTTGTTTTGAAATCGGTTCTCACAACAAGAGCACAACATTACCTAGGTACTTGCAAAAGATTTGCGACAGAAACAGGTTTGCTAGTGCAAAAGAAATTAAATTCAAGCTTGAAGAGAATGGCATTGCTTATCTGAGAGAACCGTTAAACGCATACTTTCAGATGTGAATTTAAAAGCCCATAGACCTGTCAAGAAATCCAGATTAACTGTTGCTATGACTGCAAAACGAGTCAGTTCGGCGAAACAGCATAAGGAGAAATACTTAACTTTTGGAACTCGGTAAATATGTATTGAAAAAGTTCTTTGTGTTAAACTGACGTTTGAAATATATTATCATGAACTAAAGCTCACATTTTGAAACAATTCACACAAAATTCTTTTGTTTCATATTTATTTGCACTTTTTAATTCTGGCAAACAGAGTTCTGTTTGCGCGAAGATGTCCTGGTGAAAAGTAACATCTAAATTGTGTTATGCAGACAGTAAAACATCCCACTATGTTCATGATATGGTCAGTCATCAGTGACAAAGGCAACGGATGTCTTAAGTTTTTTATAGCGGCAGGATCAGTACAACGAAGTGTTGTCTCAAATAATACTGGTTCTCAAACGGACCAGCACTCATATTTATACAAGATGGTGCAAAATCTAGTACTGCAAAATCAATATAGATTTTCAAGTATTCTTCAGGTAGGAACCCCGTTGAAAACTTCTGGAAGCTAGAGAAGAAGGAAGTGGCAGGAAAATACACCGATTGAAAGGTTCATAGAGGTATCGAAATATCATCCACATGTACAAGAGACAATCCAGGCATGTATAAATATCATGCCACGGCGAATTAAAGTATTAATAGCTGCCCATGATAATTTAACTAAGTACAAACATTTTCAAAAAATTATAAGCCTTTGGCAAACATTCAGAACAGTATATCGTGGTTCAAATCCCGGCTATGGCATTGAATTTTTCAGTCTGACTCTATCTTTCCATACTTTAGCCTACACACGGCCAGTGTGAAGGAACAATTAATTTCCATTAATTGACCTAATAGTGGTTAACTATAAAGCCCGGGCCTTAAAGTACTTACATGTTGTAAGTCGCAATTAAGGTAGTTGTCTCAGGTGTTTATGAGAACTCCTAATGGTTTACCGGGGAAAACACGAGTCAGTTGGAGAATTTAATGCCATGTCGGAACGTTGGCCATGGAAGCTCAAGGGTTAGAGCGGCTGGACGGCAACCAGAAGATCCGTGATTCAAATCCCGGCTATGGCATTGAATTTTTCAGTCTGACTCTATCTTTCCAGTATATCGAATTATCACTATAAGCATGTTCAATTATTTTTCAGCGTTTAAGGAAACGTAATTGTTCTATTTAACGAAGTAAAAATAGTAAAAACAAAATTAGTTGCATGTTTTGCCTCTTAAACTCATGTTATATTGAAAAAAATCTAAGTGCATCTAATAATACAATCAAGTACAAGAATAAATTATATATTATTTTAATTAAGGCATTAATTTTTCAATATATTGTAGCAAAAAAATAAAAAACAAAATTAGCTACATATTTTATTTACCTCCTAACTCCTGTTACTGAAAAATTAAGGGGCGTCTACTTTTTAAAACACGGATAATTAATAGTAAACAGAGAAAGAAAGAGAGCGGACGTGGAAAAGAAGGTGAATGAAAGAAAGAAACGAGATATAGTAAAGTTAGCAAAGATATAGTAGAATGGGAGTTAGAGAAACAAGGGTAGGAAGAGAGAATGGAAGTAAGAAAAGAGAGAACATGCACTTGGATGAGAGAGGAAGAATTGAAGTGAAATGGTGTAGGTATAGAGAAATAGCGAAAGTGAGAAAAGAGAGACGGATAAAGAGGGCGAGAGAGGGAGAGATGAAGTGAAACGATGAGAATGGAGAGGGAGGAAGATAGGCAAACGCAAAAACCCTGAACAGCGGCGGTTTGATATAAGTAAACACAAATATTAAATAATGTTCACCAGTGATCTTGTAATATTGTAATAAAGTATGTGAAATTAGCATTATCTACTCTGAAGAATGTGAAGATGCCGGGGTATTACTTTTTTGCCTTGCGTGAGACCCTGAAAGGTTCGTGTGCTGAAGGTTATGTGAAAATTCTCAGGATTCCAACAGGAGCCTGTAATCTTAAGCCTAAGCAACTAAACGCGGTGACTCAATAAATTATGCCAGAAACGAGTTCGTCTTTCTCTTTCTTTTCTTTAGATACGTTGTTCTAACAAGGTTTGCAACGAAATTGCGCTCTGTTCACAGACAGTTCAGTGAACGTTGGTGGAGATGTGGTATTATGAACAATAATAACAATTAAGGTTCCATTAGCTCGGTTCTTATTGTCTTAACTGAATGTTTGCGCATGAGGATCGCAATGTTGCCATTGCCATCGCGCGACGACTGGAGGAGACAAGGACAGGAACAGGAGCAGCAGAAGATGAAGAACTGGAGAGAGTAGTGTTTGTGGGTGAAGGTGGCAGATGGCGCTGTTTCACTTGACCCCGTTAGTGAGCTCGCGAGTCAGCCGGCCGGCAGGCAGTTAGGTTAGTCAACTGAGGAGCGTGCAACATGAGGCTAGCAATATTATTGCTCGTGGTAACGAGCATGTGTAGAGCGAGGATAGACCCGGGTGGCGAGGTAAACATTTTCCGTTGTTGTCGTGACGGCGAAGCTCTAGCTCCAGAAGGGAACTGTAATAAAGACAATGAACCCTGGCAACCTCTGGTGTTCTACCCGGCATCAGCAGAGAAGCTGAGGACAGGAGTGCCGGCGCACTGGCGGGTATCCGAGGGAATGCGCCCCAAATGTAGTCACGTAGCCCAGGTGCGTAATGTGGGACTATCGCCGTCATTTCTTGTGCTTGAGAACGGGTCTTTATGGAGCGAGGAAACGTCAGGACTTGCACATCCCGGCCAATATTGCGTTGACAAGGAGGCAGCATTAGTGTGTGTAGAGAATCGTAACATGTGTCGAGTGAGAAAATGTTGCGGACAGCATGCTGCCTATAGTGAGGCTGACGCAGTTTGTTTACAGGCACTCAATTTAAGTGATCACGTTTTGGGCATCAATGCTAACATCATGAGGATTGCAGAGGGGTTTCCCGCCTGTCCCCAACATGAGGAGCACCTCGTCATCCTGGAGGATCCACATCTCAAGGTATGTCCGTTCTGATGTTACGAATACTACATGGCATCATTAAGTTCTTTCTTGCGTACTTATTTGTGTTTTGCATGCTTTCCTTATTATTACAATTTAAACAATGATAGGAGCCAGCAAATATAATTTATATCTTAAAAAGTACGCAAAGTGTCAAATGCATCTGAATGTATAACGCATACAAATTAAAAGGCAGACCTACACGTCACATAAATTATAATCTAGAACAAAGTAGTAGTATAAAACCTGCGAAAAGAAAACATTTGTTATTACCCAGATCTGCTATCACAACATGAGAAAGATTGTACAGTGAGTTTCAACCTCTGTTTGCAGTTTTTAATAATGAGGTTCGACCCAGGTCGTTGAGATGAAAGTTTCCCCGGAACTAACGGAAGCATAACCGGTTATGCTGTGTTCTTGTGCACGTATTCACCACCATCATAATAATTGCCGTCACATGCGGCAGCGTTTCTACAGTAGGTTACGCATCATCACCTACCTACTCTTACCACAATACCAGGTTTCTGGTATTTGTGTAACAAATTGTCTGTCGTGTAAATTCAGTGTTTTCATCGTTAAATAACTACTGCTACCACCTGAACGTAGCTATAGCTATGCTGTTTTGACCCATTTATCGAAGTTAAGATTCAATTATACTCTTTGTGCTGACATCGGTAATGTCAACAAGTGAGTATTTTGCTCACTGTTTACCAATGTCACTGATGGAAGTCAACTAGGAGATAATGATGGGGCTTATCGCCTGGGTTATACAAGTAACAACAATTCAGAAATTTATCAGTTCTCTCAACAGCTGACATAATACATCTATTTAAGTGTGTTGTAGCTTAGACAGATTAAAAGTCCAGACGCACATCGACAGTCAGTTGTCTTAACCCAATAGCCAGGGACCTACCGTCCAGACATATGTTGCTGCAACTACTTGTATGTATTTTACATGTATTCTCGGTGAGAGAAACACTAATAATAAGTTCTTTTTGCCTTCCCTACAGGTAGCAGTTTTATTCTGGGTTAAATGTGTGCACCTGTCATAGAGATGTTTGCACTTTTTCTATCTGTAAGAATATAAGTAGGTATTTAATGAAACAGCAATTCCTTCTTTATTAAATATTGCTCTTGCAAGCATTACAACGTGATGTTCACTGTAAAGGAATTGCTCACTACTCAAGTAGATAACAGTATGGTTATTTTGTTTGTTTGGTAATTGTTGCTATTCTGTTAATTCATAACGGTGACACTGTTATAAAACGGTAGCACCCAAAGTATATAATTTTTAAATTTATATGGTGTGGTTACATGTTAATGAAGTTTATCTGTTGATAATTTTTCTTAGAAACTATTATATATGTTTATCTGTTTTGTTTAATTTAATGTATAGGTATTTATTGTTTTCTATTGATTTGTCCTCTATTTTATTAATGTTCTATAAAGGAATCTTCCTTTTGTATTTGTATGCAGTTTCTCCTTAAAAAGAGCATGGTTGCTCGACTCCCATGTTAGTAAATTTACTCCAGCACAATGCTTTGGCAATTCGAGCACCTAAGAATGAGTGGGAATCAGTTAATTGTATGTCTTGACATTAACTCTAATACAGTTGACATTTTAATAATATAGATTAAAAAGTGCAACATTGTCAATATTGTTTTAAAGCTTTTGTTCAATAAGGCCATGAAAAAGTAATTAAATTACCACTGTGTTTTAATAACACTTGAATGAAAAGCAATTAAAATGTCTGAATTTTGTCTGAAGTAATTTTTTTTTTTTTATTTATTCGAGAACTAAAATTTTATGATAGCTCGTGCCATAGGCGTTATGAGTTTGGAAAGTCTGTTGGGCATGCACATTCATGAAAAATTCATGAATCTAGCTCATTAGAAATCAGTATACACCCATGCACGTTTTTGGACTTTGATCAGGCATTCAGAAACTTTTGACAGGTGTTTTGTGTTTCTGTAGTACTACCCTGATGCTTTTCATGATCATTATTTCTATGGAAAAACAATCATGCATAGAGAATTTCAAAATTCTGATATTACTTTCAGTGAAGAAAACAAACAAACCCATTCTGTAAGGGTGATGGTAACCTCCAATATGTAGTAAGTAATATTTATTTCCATTTCAATTACAAATTATTATACATTTCCATACTTATTACTACACTGAGTTGCTGGTTACCCTTGGCTCCAATAGACTCAAATTTTGAGATTGTCGAGCTAATGGGTCCCTATTGGCAGCTTATCTAAAATAGCTTCATCTTCATTTTTGTTTAACCTATCACTCTCATTTTTGCCCCTGCCTGTTTCACTGACTCCTTTAATTTTATTCCAGTTTCCTCAATTTTATTTTCTCTCAGCATTTCCTCTATGCCAACTATCCTTAACATATTTGTCTGGTTTCCCAACTCCTCCATAAATGTTTCTGCTTCCTCATCCCTCCATTTATATCTATGAATTTTTATTCCATTCTGCTCAGAGCATAATTCCTTTTCCTTATCTACACTCCAAATACTGCCATTAAAGTAAAATGCTTACTAGAACTAGCTATATTTAGGACCTCAAAATCTATACAGTATTCATCTAAATCTGCTGAATCCAATATGTAGTATGTATCATTCCACTTACCAGAGTCATCCATAGACAAGGTCCCTCTTCTACAATGTTCTGACCTAAGACAGATGAAGAGCAAACATTTAAGTGTCTTTTGGGATAAAGGAATACAATTCCTAATGTATCCATTGGAAATAAATCATATGCCATTGCTTCTGTTGACTATGCTAACATTTGGGTTTACATTCAAAGCTTAGATAAATAAAATAATCACTGAAACCATAATTAGGTGTTAAAAATAGGTAACATTGTTACACAAAGTAACTAGTAGTACGATTTTCCAATAAACACATACTTTATGGAGGTAACTCTTAATAAAAGAACACATCTCTTAACTTAATCAAATTTTCCTGCATCTAGGGCTTACATACTGTAATTATTTATGACCCATTTTTTAATTATAGAAATTTAAGAAAAGACAATGTATCATCATTCTTTGTTAATTTGTTTGGTACTTTGCAGACACCAAATCAAAATCTCGGATATTTTTAAATAATAAAAACAAGCATTTAAAAATTACAATAGCATTACATATCCAATTCATTCAATTTTGAGTGAACAGGCATTGTGATATACTTTCACGTTACCCTTTCAGTCTGCAATATTAATTGGTAATTTTCATTCTTATTAGTATATATCTTTCTGTGCTAAAGAATCTTTGTGTGTTTCCATGCATGTAGGTGCCATTCTTTAGCCTCATTTTTGCAAAAAATAACTGTCAATGAAAACAATTCATAAACTTTTGTGCTTCATGTATATTAATATTAGAAAATAAACTATTGATACTGAAAAAAAAAATACTTTGTCATTTAAAATCCATAAATGTTCCTTGGGGGATATATTGGAAACAAAATCCAGCTATAGGGATATGTTAACATAGCTATCGTTATTGAATGACAAATACTGATCATTTTTCGCAAATGTTGCAACCATTCTTGTTGCTAAAGCAATCACTGATGAAGTATGGATTTTCTACACTGTTTATGCATTAATGTAATGCAACCTTTCGCAGCACCAATTTAAAAATGGTTGGCTTATAGTATGTTGAAGTAGAGTCAATGTGGCAGCCAACTGTACTGATATTGAAGCAGTTTTTCTTTGGTTTTTAATTTCCAATTTCTATTTCATAAAGAGAAGAAATTCAAATTTAAAAAAAAAGTTATCTGTTAGTGCATAAGTTCCATACTGCCTTAAGTTATAGACTAATTTAAACTCCAGTGGTATTTGTGAGTGCTGCGATTTTGCACTCTGATGAACCGAAGGAATAGGTTTGAGATGAACAGAGCGTAAAGCAATATTTTTCCAATGGAATATTTTACATAATTGCTTTTGCAAGGAGAATATGTTAGAAAACTACAATATTATAATCCTATGCATTGCCTTGAGTTCTGTACATTTACATAATCTGTTTCAAGAATGTCTCCAGTTATTTCTGCACCAAATTTTCATAAATAATCCATCTGAATGGGCTATCTAAAACATACTCCATTCATAATATTGCTATTTCAAGAATGTCTTCATTGCTGTACCAAGTTTTCATCAATTCATCTACTAGATTGATCATCTTAAATACATTTACATATTCTTTTCAAAATCTTGTAGTTTCAAGAATGCTTTTACTTGCCTCTACACAAAGTTTCCATCAACAACCCATAGGGATGGACCATTTAAAGCAACTGATTTGCATATTCCTTTTCATAACCTTGCTGTTTCAAGAATGCCCCTAGTGACCTCCAGACAGCTTACATCAACAGTCTATTTGGATGGATCCTCTAAAACAAGCCAAGACTATATAACAAAGCATGTCAGCTAGCTCTATTGAGGTATACACTCCAAGCATGTAAACAACTACAAAAGATGTTTTGGTAGTACCATGAAAGGATTGTCTAAGCAGTGTTCAAGGAGGGGAAGCTGAATACTTTACCAGGAACAAAGAGATGCATGAGACAAACAACTCCTTGCAAAATCTGAAAAGAATCTGCCACTGTAAACAATTCAGTATGGATGAGTTTGAAATAGGATTTTCTAATATAGTCAGTCTCTGCCTATATTTTTAGCAATTTATCTAGCCTCATTGAATTGGCCATTGCTTGCTTAATGCAAGAAACGAATGTTTAAAATCTATTAAAGAACTTCATAAGATTTATAGAAAAGAAAGAAAGCATTATGCAGGTTCAGCAAAAGAGGTTTGAATCATTTGATGTCTCGTAATTTAAATCTAAAGCTTTATTGAACTTTTTCTTTAAAATGCATTGATTTCTCAACACAATGACCGTGGTTTCATTTCTGTGCATATTTATTGAATTTTCACTGGTTTACTACCATTGTACGAATGTTAAACCGTTCTTGAGAATTCACGTTACTGAAATATAGATAACTAAATTAAAAGTAATAAAATAGTATTAAAAATAAGGCTTTGGATTGTAATATAAATTTATATGAAAAGATGTGTATACCGAAATAAAAATGTTTCCAGTACTAGAAAGAGATGGAAGTACCTGTTCAAATAGAGAAGAAAACGTTCAAATACATGAAAAGCATGTCTTCATACAGAAATTGTCTTCTAATTTACACAAGCAGAAAGAAAAGAAACTTCAGAGTTGATATTTAAAATATTGAATTAACTGCAATCCCCTTCATTAGCTGGAGTAGAGTCCACTTCTATCCCACTTCCACAGTAGTCAGAGATGTCAGAACATCTTCCCCACGTCTCGGTCTTGGTGGGTTACCTGGATAAGGTTTTTACCCGGGATTTCCCTTATCCTAAATGACGGATGTCGGGTAACTCTAAGCTATGTGGACCCTGGGCTCATTTGAGCATTATTTCATCCATTCCATTCATCCATAATGCTCTGAGCAGCTCAGTTGCGATGTCGAATCTAATTATTATAAAATGGACTTCCCTTTATTACTCATCAAGTAAATGAAACCTTGCCTCTTTGGTAACATCGAAATTAAACGGGAGTCAACAGAGAGTCATTAAAATTATCCAACGTCAGCTTGCTAGCTCTATAGCTATCTTACCCAGAGTTTTAATTTTAAAAGTGTAGTGACATTCCAAGTCGAGCTTTGTTGAACTTCCGATTGATGTGCAAGCTTTCCTTGTACTTCGTTCTGATTTTTTTATTATGTTAGCAAGTTCATTCTAAATCTATTCACAACATTACGAACCGTTTCTCCGAGAAGTGCATGAACACCTAATCTGTCAATAAACCGCCAGCATCACTTCTCCATAAGTTTGTCATTTGGAAATCGTACATAAAGTTTGTGTGTGCTAAGTTACACGGGCCTTCTGGGATTATATCACACTATGGGATTAAAATACGCACTGCCATGAATGCCACCTTCTGGACAAAGACTTCTTTTCAACTGGTCAGCCAGCACAGGGAGAAGAGGGAAAATGAATGGGAAATATAGCCAGTTAGAAACAGGGCAGTGCGGGGCAATCGATTCTCTGTAATGCGGCCACGCGTCCTGACGAAGGCTCTGCATTTTAGTTTCACTACAGAAAACAGGTTGTGCATGTTGCTATACCTTTAATGTGATTTCGTTTGACTTCCACTTTAAGAGCAATGATCCACGTTCATTTCATTACCTGGTTCATTTTATTAAATGAATACATATGTTTATTTGAAGGTTTATCTCCAACATATTGATTTATGTCTTCACGTGAACCTGTACTATATTTCTGGATGTGCTATATTTTTATCAGAAGTTAATTTTCATAGGTACATACCTTTACTCATGTTTAATACTTTATGGCTCCAAAATTGCGTTTTTACAGGCTTAGATTGTAATTTGAAGTAGTGACTCGAGCAAGGAGCTTTTGAATTTCCCCTTGCAACATTTTATTTTGGAATTATTCCGCGCAAATTTTTGTGGAGGTGAATTGCGTTTTACTTAAAGCAATTTTGAAAGTTGATATTCGTAGTTTCGTTCTCCGCAAATTTAATATAATTGCCTAGGTTAGTTTTCAAAGCATTAAGATGAATCAAATTTTCATTTTGTTTAATAAACTTTCGAGATCGTCCTGATAGTGGTTTTTATATCCTTCAAATTAACAATTATCTTAGTATCTGGAATGCTATAGACATTTGTAAATATTGGCAAAGAACTTTGTGGTTTTTTCTTCCCAAATTATTCTAATTATTTGAAAAAAAAAAAAAAAAAAAACGTACATAAGGTTCTAGTACCCGAGGATATGTACAAGATTTTTTTGGGTGTAATTTTACGTCCTCCAACGTTAAGTCATATCCGACGATGAATGAAATGAGTGAAATGATGCTCAAATGTGTCCAGGGTCCATGGGGCTTAGAGCTACCCGACATTCGTCTTTAAGGATAAGGGAAAAAACCTTATCCAGGTAACTCACCCTGACCGAGATTCGAACTCGAGACCTCTTTAACGTGAGGCAGACACGTTAGCATCCACGCTACCGAGGCGGGCCAAGAAATTTATGTTGTGTTGTAACAGACACTAGTGCAATATGAAATACTACAATAAAATTGTAAAAATAATATATTTACAATTCAAACGACTCAAAATTGTGTTAATATAACCGACAAATGCCAGCGCAATATTATAATAAAAAAACGCACTACATTTTTTTGAAGTTGTATAAACCGTAATGTTGCCCCAGGGCAACACCACCAATTAAAGGGTTAAATTAATACCAAGCTTTGTATATACAGTGAGAATTGCTTAACATGGATCTGTTATGTGCCGGGAATCTAGAAAAATGGGAAATAACTTTCGGAACGAAGCTATTTCGCATGTGAAAATTATACCCTAAGCCGGAAAACTGCCTAACGTGGAAACGGAAATATTTTTCGGGAATCGTTTGCGTAAATAACTTGACTAAAACGGATTCCTTTATTTGAAATGGGCTACAACGTACGTGTTTTAACATGTACAATAGTTTTGAGGGCGACTGCACCTGTATCGAAGTTCTATGAACCACAAAGTCATACATTGCAATCCTTCCTGGAAAAGGGGAAAACAAGACTATTACTTCTCTCAACTCTCTTCCAACACAAATGGTAAGGATACAGCTGTTTTGCAGTGTGTTCATTCTCAGTTTCGTTGTTACAAGTGATCAAGTACGATTGGAAAAAAGCTGTGAACTTTGGTGATTTTAAAAGCATAGTTTGTCTGTAAAATAAGTTCTAAACTTAACACATTGTCCTTGGAGGAAAAGTGAAGGTTATTGTCCAGTTAAAGAATTAACTGCGTTGTTTAAAGTGGGTAAAGCTCAGATGTATAGGATTTTGAAAAACTAAAAATTAAAGTCGAGTGGTTAAAGGGAACAGCAGGATATTCTCGCCTGTAGCCAATCAGATGCTTTAGAGCCTTCACCGTTGCCACCTCGTTATCCCCACTTTTTATATTTCCCTCTCTCTCACACACTTGCGAGTGTTCGTGCCGCTAGACGTAAGGGAACGCAAACTGAATTTTCGTAAGTTTTATAATAATGCAGTTGTAATCACAATTGCAACATGAATATTCGTGTATTACACAAATGTTTTAAATATTTAGTTTAAAGTTTATAAATTACTTATTTTTCTAATCCAATGAAAATATCAGCAGTGCATCCGTATAGCTGTGAATGTTACGTTAAGAGATAGTTCGTCACTGTCATTGTCTTCAACGTCTGAGTAGGTTCCAAAATCTCGTTGCGTGCTATTTCTTTCCAAAAGTCATCTTCTGGTAGTCTATCTTATTTCTCACGTAGTTTTCCCAGTCTTGTTGTGTTCCTTGTCAATTTCTTTGTGAATAAGTCGTTCAATGTCAGTCAGTTCAAAAATATTATTTCTGTTTGCAGCATAATTTGAGCCCACATTAACTCTATGGGACTGTTCTAGCAGTTGTAAGGGGGGTGGCAGGTGGATCGCGTCTCATTGATCCAGCTGATACACTTTTTCATGGAAGAGTAACTGAATATTGCTGCTTTGAACTCTTTCTACAGTAGATAGAGATTACGAACAATTCATAAACAAAGATATAATGTGACCAGGCAAGTTCTGCCAGACTGGCAATAAGTATATCGTTTCCTCTCGTCGAATTTAACAAACACCTTGGCTTATTCAAAGTACGTATTTCTTTTACCACGTTATGACAAATGTTTACGTTTCAGTTCTGAGTAATTTCAAGTATACGTTCACGCATACATGCCAACCAATAATTATATTCATTACAGTGCTTACGTCGCAATGCATTGTTATAATATAATGACATCTACTTTATTTGTACTAAGAAAACTATTTGACCTAAAAATAATGTATTTTTACGGTTATGTTACTTTACTCTTTCCTTCCTCATGGACCAGTTTGTGCAAAATCTGAATTTGTCTTAGCACGAATAGTATTTGTTAGAGATTGATTAGTTTTCCGCTCGGCACACACCACTTAAGGGGAATGCAATACAACACTGCAGGACTCCGATTGGTTGCTCACCTAGTAGCGCTCAAGGACAAACACCTTCCCATTTGATACACATAATAGGCGATAAATTACAATTATTTTATGTGAGTTGAGAATATGGTATATAATACATTTCAGCCTTTTATTATTATTATTATTATTATTATTATTATTATTATTATTATTATTATTATTATTATTATTATTATTATTATTAAGACGGAAACCTGTAAGCAGAAAATAAATGCCGGAGCAATCGCGTTTCGTTTTAGAGAGGTTTTACTGTATCACACTACTGAAGCATTTTGTTCCTCTCTAGCCAGACGTGACATCGTTTTTGGCTGGAATGTAATACTTCAACGCACTGTAGTAGAGAAACTAATGAATTATATTCATTTAGTGACAGTTTTTCAGAATTAGTAAAATGTTCATATGTAGATACTTACAAGTTCTTGGTACGTAAACATCGCATTCATTACCGACCTTGTAAACAGGGAAATTGAAGACTGGGGCAAGGTTTTCCCAGAAATGCTCCTGCGATGCAGGATGCCTAGTGAGCGGGCGTTCTGCAGCAAAAGAAACGCTTCGAGGCAGGATTTCGCATTTGTTACGGTAGGAGATCCGTTTGTCATACAGCACCGACAAAGGTTCCTTACCACTCCATTCGTTGTGGTATATTTACCGATCCCACGGGTTTCAACATAGATACCGACCGCTGACTTCGCTGTGCCATTCTTTGTATTTCCGCTTCATTTTATATCAGCAAAATAGTAACCATTTTCATAACAATAACGTTAAAATAATATATCTTTGCAGATTGAGCAAAAGTGATAGTTATAATTTAGGCTTTTTAGTTTATTGCTGCGTCCGATTCCTTAAACATTTTCTTATAAATATTTTTGTTGTAGTAAAAATGAGAGCTATCTGATGTTTTAAGTAAGGAGGGTCTGGCTGCGCATTTGAAGATTTCTCTGATATTTCTCATGCATTTTACAAAAGGTTATTGGGAAGTTTACTTGCGTCTAATGTTAATCATTTTCTAAATCTTGTATTTTAAATATAAATGTACGATATTCAATAAACGATACATAGACAATAGCTATTTTCATTTTTAAACCTTCCGGTGCGTTTTTCTCAGCTGTTACATTTTAAACATTTTCCAGCATTTAAAATTCTCTATATGATGCAATTTTTATTTACCAAAGTAAAACATCAGAAATACTTTCTCGATATATATATCGTACTAACTAAAAAGTGCGAAAACTAAAGTGTTTAATGTCACCCAACTCACCCAGCCCGCCTCGGTAGCGTGGTGATAGTGTGTCTGTCTCACGTTCAAGAGGTCCCTAGTTCGAATCTCGGTCAGGATGAGTTACCTGGATAAGATCCTGAAAGACGAATGTCGGGTAACGCTAAGTTCTATAAACCCTGGGCTCATTTGAGCATCATTTCATCCATTCCATTCATCGTCCGATATGACTTAACGTTGGAGGACGTAAATTACACACACACACACACACACACACACAAAACCTCACCCAAATATAATAAACTTTTTTAAAAAGCCGAAACTTACAATTGAACAACAATCTTTCGTAGCACATTTACTTTATAGCTGAATAATAGATATTCAAGTCTGCAAAGTTGTTTCATTTATGAAAATTGTAGAGTACAGAGCATGGTTTGTAACATAACCTGAAATTTGTTTCAAAACGCATAATCCAGAAACGAGTGCAACATTTATATGCACAGTTTTGCAACCACACTTCATGCAAGGTAAACAATAAAACAAATTCAGTGCTCAGTAGAGTGCTTGCTTGCTTTGGAAAATTCATAGGCTGCTCTTTATATTTCGTTTAAGCTTTACTATCTGCGTTTTACCCTTTGTGATTTACCGTGGGATATAAGTCTAAGAAATACCAATATTTGGGAATTATACGCTTTATTGTAAAGTGTCTGAGTTAGTATGACTAAATCAGCCCGTTTTGATTCTCTGACCCACGGTTTTTTCAGGGGTTTTCCCGGTTGACAGGCGAATGTTGATTAAGTTAATTACATCCCCCGAATTTCCTGTCCCTCCATTTCATCTCCATTACTTCACATCATCTCTCATTTGGTGGTCTCTCTCGGGGTGGAAAGTGTCGACGGAAGTCTAAGAGGTGCATGGCAGGATGATATGCTCCTGGTACACACTTCCTCTTCCGGTAGGATAGTCTCCAATCTCCTAGCCTGCCTAGTTGGTGGTTTCAGGACCTCGGTAGCTGGGATGCCGGCTCTACTGGCCTGCCGGGGAGTTTCCAACAATAAATAGTAGGAGCCCTACCCTCTGTCTCCTCTTCCTAATTCTTCCTCCCGGGAATGCCCTACTTGGCTCATAGGCATAATATGTTTAGTGCCGTAGCTATCCTATCACTTAAGTGACAGTTACAACTAAAAGTCGGAGACGTGCCCGTTTATCCATAAGTATAGTGCACATGGACTGTAGGCATTGTTTTTGCTCACACATGTAAACAACTGCATATTGGTACAGTCTGACCATGATAACCGCCTCATTGCGCGAGGAAACAAAACAGTCGTGTTATTCTAAGCCTTGACCTTGCGTCTGCATGCACTTAAAAGTTATTTTCGACGTATGCATATTTGATGGTCGTGCTGTATCTGACGTGATTCATACTCTGTGTCCAGCTAACATGTATCGCATGCAAGCGCACATCTCTCCGACCTTTACGCATATTATATTAAATCTACATTTTTACATTGAAATGTGCGTGGTGATGTGATCACTTTTCGCAGCACTGTGTTGGGATTCTTCGTATGCCCTTGTCTGTTTCTGTCTGTAGCTTGCAGTGAAGAAAGAAATGTACAGCTGTTTGGTTGTCGTTTATAGAGGCAACCCCCCCCCCCCCGAGTTCTTTGTAGATATTGTTAAATTGCCAGTGCTTTGTAGGAAATTCTGTATGAAGGTTTGGTTCAGGACGGTTTCTTGTGTGCTATGCTATTGAGGTTCGAGATTATGCGTTTGTATGGTGGGCTTTGTGTGATGTGTACAGCACATTCGGAACTTTTGTGTAGGTACGTGAAGTATTGATATGGCCTTTGTTTCCAATATAAAAGAGATGCTGTCTTGTGCTTCTTAGGTTCCCAGTGTCCTCGGGTCCGGCAGAAAGTATCTGTCTTGATCTGACTGAAAATGGAGTTATGGATTGCCCTTTCGTAACCTACATCCCACTTCCATCCTGAGGATATTTGTAAGAGCCTTAGTAGAGAGTGAGCGATATGACTGTAAACGCTGCGTTAAAGTTGTCAGGTTTCTAGACGTTTCCCTTCAGCTCAAGTGTGTTTCCAGTTCTTGGGGCAAATCATTGTTCTCATATTCCGAAAGTTCTAGGTGTGCTGAACGAGAAGCCCAAAAAGTTGTTGTTGTTTTTTTTTTTTTTTTTTCACTATTTAAGTACAGGAACTATTGCATGCCGCTCCAAGTTTGTTTATAGAGGTTCCACTGGAAGCACGGGTGTTGAGATCCCGAATCCAGAAAGGCTTTTTAGAAAAATATCCAGGCTTATGTCTGTACGGCATAACTAACGAAAAGTTTGTTAAATAATAGTCTTGTTACTATTCCAAGGATACAATTAAAGATTTTCAAGAAAATTCCCCTCCCCGACTAAACTAACGTTATTTATTTAAAAAATGCTTATATCGATTTTGTTGAAAATGTGTGCCTAAGTTATTCACAAGGGAAATCATACTGTGTATCTTTAATTTACTGCCTATAGCGATTGAATTTCACCTGAGTCTGAGGAATTTGTTCAGTTGTAAGCGTAAAGCACAGACATATTCTTACCGCACAAAAATGGAATCTTGTTACAACACAACTTACACCACATATTTTTGAGATACTTTTTGGTATTACACTTTTTCAAGTGGTAACCCCCCCCCCCCCCTCCCCCCAAGTGATCATGCAAAGAGCATGGGGATTTCCAACCCTATCACTCAGCGATTTGCTGTTTAAACATCTGACAATCGCTAAGCCTATCGTATCCTGTACAACGAAATATGTAATGAAGGTTTTATCTCGATATTCTAGGCCACGCCGTGGCTCAGTGGTTAGACCGCTTGGCTCTCACCAAGGCGGTCCGGGTTCGATCCCAGGCGACCGCAAAGTGAGATTTGTGGTGGACAACATGGCGTTGGGGCGGGCTTTCTCCGGGACCTCCGGTTTCCCCCGCCATCTCATTCCACCGGTGCTCCATCTTCATCTCATGTATCATCAGTGTCACCGTCTGCGGTGCCGTATGTAGTAAAAGCGGGCGTTAAAGACTACACATTTCATTTTCTCGATATTCTAGAAAGAGCTAGAAAGTCATGTGAATACAACATAAATATTTTCTTTAAGATAATGCTTTCTAGAACTGACTTCAGCACGTCGATTAAACTTAGAAATCACATGTCAGAACGCTCTTTGTTGTCGACCTGATACTCCATTTTATTGTTAACAATATATACCTACCAAAACTAAACAATTTTATAGAACACATAATTCTCTACGGAATAACATAAGATGCATTGCCAAAAGAGTTTATTCTGCACGCAACATTTTCGCTTAAAAACACTCTAGGACTTATAAACCAGCCCAGTATGGGTCTACTTTTGTTTATCTGTCAAACTCCTTTTTGGCATTGCAGTTATTTATCTGTCTGTACTTACAGATTTACTTTTTTTTTTTAAGTTAACATTATGTAACTGCTGGGAAGAACATGAATGAGGCATTGGGTCGGCAAGTCACCGGAAGTCATTAGGAGACAATTGCGCTCTGGCAAACTTCAACTGAATGCTTTAATGTGATTCGCGGAACTAGGCAAAATGGACCTGTTGGAGACTGTTATCGGGCTTTCTCGGTATTCCATTTAGCGTGTCAACTGTTCCAAGTATAAATTTCATGTGTAACGGTTTGGAACATGCATTTCCAAAAAACAGAAATCATTATGTGGAATTTGAACATAGTGTTTCTCAAGTAGTTGACTGGAATTCTACCAGATATTTATATTATATGCTAAAATATGCTTACAAATTTTCAAATCAATTCGTGAACAAAAGGATCTGGCTGTCTAATAATTTACAGAAACGCCTCCATTAATGCCGTTCTAAAAATTCTGGAATCCAAGTTCATTTTTGTTCACTTCTGGCACCTGATTTGCAAATTAATGTTTTGAAATATCCAAAGCTCCATTTTTCGGAATTATCGACAATCTTCACACGTTAGTCCTTATGTTAGGTTGAAATCTATAACACGATAAAATGCAATATACTCTTTAGGGGGTGGGCGGATTCTTGAAGCATTAATTTTTCAAGTTCACATCGTGACCACGGGCGATTTACAATGGTGTCATGGCACGCGTTTCTATAGCTTCGTCCTGCTGAATCCTCTAATAATAATAATAATAATAATAATAATAATAATAATAATAATAATAATAATAATAATAATAATAATAAAAGTATTTCGTATGTTCCGTGCATATTTGCATAGGGAACTCACTGTAACGAGTGCGAAAAATTGAGTATCATAATTGACTCGTAATTAAGACTGAGTACCAAGGTTGGAAGGCCGAACAGCCCGCATCGGTAGCGTAGATGGTAGCATGTCTGCCTTACGTTCAAGAGATCCCGAGTTCGAATCTCGGTTAGGGTGAGTTACCTTGATAAGTTTTTTCCGGGGTTTTCCCTTATCCTAACAGACGAATGTTGCGTAACTCTAAGCTCTATGGGTCCTGGGCTCATTTGATCATCATTTCACCCATTCCATTCATCGTCCGATATGACTTAACTTTGGAGGACGTAAATTAAAAAAAAAATCCGAACATTATTTTTTATTATAGAGATACGAAATGTGTATTACATATATTGTAATATAACTTCCAATTGCTAAAGTTTACTTGATTTTATGGCATTTATGCTCACACATAAAAACTGAAATATTCTACTCTGTTTTTAAACTGGAATAAATGTTGTATTCCTATATGTAAAATCAAATAAAAATTGAAATTAACTTAATATCGGGTGTGTAAACCTTCTATTTCTATTACTGCCCTCATTCTACGGGGCATGGATGAGACCAAATGCCTAATGAAATTTTCACGAGAGGATGCTTCACATTATATGCCAGCAACATTTATAATAGATGAATGAGCCCAAGTGTTGACACAATCAATGTTAAGGCAATTTTCTAATAAGATTGCATTTGTTTTCAAAACGATAAGAATATATTATTTGTTTTTATAAACGAATGTGTTTAATTATTTATCTTCTGCCAGAAAAAATAACATTGTTATTAGAGTAACAACAATAAAAAGTAACATGCACATCAAGAATCCGAACTCATGTTGGTCCACATCCAGACACGCGTTTTACTGCTTGGCCATGTACACGGCCAAACCGCAAAACATCTCCCTATCCCATAGCGTTGAAATGAAGCCAGAGTGGTATTGAAGCGTATATTGGAAAAGTTAATTGTTCTTTTACACTATCCGTGTATAGGCTAAGATATGGAAAGGTAGAGTCAGACTGAAAACGTCATTGCCATAGTTGGAAGTCAAATTGAAATTTTCAGCCTGATTCTACCTTTCCAAAGCGTATATTGTGAACGCATGCCTCCAATATTTTCCGAATCAAACTTTGTTTCTGGTAGCTGCTCATTTTGTTGTTATATATATTGTAACGGGAACGCTGGAACACCCTGTGAAAGCAGCTGGCAGCGGAAGGCGGGGGAGGTTCGGTTAGCCACACCTCCTCCTCGTTTGTCTTGTAGTGGTGACAGACTGTGGTCAGGGAAAAAACATGACTGTGTCGCCTGTTTTCTCTACACCTGTTTCTCGAAATTACGTAATCTGGAACATTCTCCTGGTCACTAGAAACCGGCAATATTCCTATATAAAGAGAGTTACAGACAGACAGAGTTAGTCAGTCAGTAAGTTGGTTGGTTAGTGTGATTGAGGACAGTTCTTGGTGTAAGAAGGCAGTGTTAGTGACGTGTTAATGAACGGAAAGATTGTGCAACGGAAGACTGTGCGTAACTGTGAATGTGTACCGGAGCTTACGTAACCGCGAGTACAGTGAAATTGTAACGGACGAACTGGTAAATTGTAATTGTGTGCAGCAAGTAATTCTGTGTAATTGGCAAGTGTTTAACTGTAAGTCGGTGGAAATAAAGAACATTGTTGAGTGGTGTAATTGGACTTTTCATTTCACGAACCCACAAAGTCACACTGGTGTCAGGAAGCGGGAAGATAACATCACCGAACATTACGACAATGGACGCGGCATTGGAAATTATTTTGGAGAAGATAATGGAAATGAAGGCCGAATTAACAGCGATGACGGAAGAAATGAAGGCCGAATTAACGGAGAAGCTGGAGACTAGAAATAACCTGGCCGCGGAACTGAAACTAATCAGGACGGCTAGGGACAACATCGCCGAGAAGATGGAACAAATGAAGGCCGAGTTAACCACGGAAATGAGAGCAGCGAACGACGGTCTGGCTACCGAAATGAAGGTGGCGAACGAGGCTCTCGCCGCCAAGTTTGAGGAACGGTTGGCCGGCGTGGGGGATGACGTCACGAACCTGGGCAAGCGGAAGGGTCAAGTAGACGACCGCCTTAATGATTTAGAGGAAAAGGCCGACAACATCGCAAAACCCCTCACCCGCCTGACGGAGGAAAACCGGCCTTATGTGTGGACGGAGGACGCCGAAGACGCTTTCCAGCACCCGAGGGGGACCCTGTGCAGTGCTTCAATTTTGGGTTTCCCACAACCGGGTGGCGCCTTCATTGTGGACACCGACGCCAGCGACCATTGCATTGGAGGTGTCCTATCGCAGATCCAGGACGGCCACGAGCGCACAAGAGTGGAAGAGGAGGAGCGTGCCGCAGCAGTCCGAGTAGTTGTGGCAGTGCCTGCTGAAGGCTGGGATAGCGCAGGCCTGAGGAGGGAGCAGCTGGCGGACGCAGACTTGGGGCCACTCTTGAGGGAAGTGGACGCAGGGACGAGACCAACCTGGGAGGACATCGCACCGAGGAGCGCCACCTATAAGTCGCACTGGGCCCAATGGGACTCGCTGAAGACCAGAGAGGGCGTGCTGTTCCGGGTATGGGAGTCACCCGATGGGAAGGCGCAGAGAGAACAGTTGGTACTTCCCCGGAGCAAGGTCCCGGAAGTCTTGGAGGAAGAACACGCCGGTACTTCAGGAGGACACCTGGGAGCGAACCGAATGATTCACAAACTACGGCAGCGCTACTTCTGGCTCAGACTCCGGGCAGATGCTGGTGGTACACCTGGACCGCCTCGCACGCTACGATGGGGCTGTTCGAGGCGAACAGCTTTGAGGAGGGAGCAGTGTAACGGGAACGCTGGAACACCCTGTGAAAGCAGCTGGCAGCGGAAGGCGGGGGAGGTTCGGTTAGCCACACCTCCTCCTCGTTTGTCTTGTAGTGGTGCCAGACTGTGGTCAGGGAAAAAACATGACTGTGTCGCCTGTTTTCTCTACACCTGTTTCTCGAAATTACGTAATCTGGAACATTCTCCTGGTCACTAGAAACCGGCAATATTCCTATATAAAGAGAGTTACAGACAGAGTTAGTCAGTCAGTAAGTTGGTTGGTTAGTGTGATTGAGGACAGTTCTTGGTGTAAGAAGGCAGTGTTAGTGACGTGATAATGAACGGAAAGATTGTGCAACGGAAGACTGTGCGTAACTGTGAATGTGTACCGGAGCTTACGTAACCGCGAGTACAGTGAAATTGTAACGGACGAACTGGTAAATTGTAATTGTGTGCAGCAAGTAATTCTGTGTAATTGGCAAGTGTTTAACTGTAAGTCGGTGGAAATAAAGAACATTGTTGAGTGGTGTAATTGGACTTTTCATTTCACGAACCCACAAAGTCACAATATATATATATATATATATATATATATATATATATATATATATATATATATATATATGTCAAAGGATTTCAAAGGACAGTGGATAGTGGATTCTTCTAATATCTATTTAAGTTTCTTTTTTTCCCCTAAACGTTAAATATCTCTCTCTCTCTCTCACACACACACACACACACACACACACACACACACACACACACACACTCACACTTCTAGTCTCGATTAATAAACAATTTCCCACTACAGCCTAGGATCGAACTCCGGATTCTGGATTTGACATCAGACATTGAGACAGTCTGTTTTTTTCCTGTGAGAAGATTGCAGTATTGTGGGAAAGACGATTAATTTTTCCAGTATTAGTTATTTCATTCATCGTGAAGGAAACGTGCATATGTTGGCATGGGTCGTTAAGCAGCAGAAAAGCATCCACTCAGCACGTGAGTCAACTATAGTACAATGTCCGCGCCCGACCACTACATTCAATTCACACGAACTGTCTAAGTCAGCTGTTTAGATCTGCTCTCAGCTGACACGTACAGTTTTTACCACAAGCTGATCAGATTAACAGAAGCTGTCAACTGGGTCATGACATATTCACTTTTCCCGAACGTTCATTAGCACATTAGTGGCTGCGCATGTCTAAATATCGTATAAGCTTTCGTAAATGTTTCTTAACCGTTTCTAAACCTCTTCTTGCCCGCCACAGTAGCGTAGATGGTAGCATGTCTGCCTCACGTTCAAGAGGTCCCGAGTTCGAATCTCGGTCAGGGTGAGTTATCTGGATAAGGTTTTTTCCGCGGTTTTCCTTTATCTTAAAAGACGAATGTCGGGTAACTCTAAGTTCCATGGACCCTGGGCCCATTTGAGCATCATTTCGCCCATTCCGTTCATCATCCGATATGACTTAAAAAGTTAGAGGATGTAAATTACCAAAAAAAAAAAAAAAAAAACAACCACCTCTGCGATTACCAACCGCTCAGGATGGCTCAGGCGGTTTTGACAGTGGTACACATTTGGGAGCCGCAGGTTCGATTCCTGTGGCCGACCTACCTGCCACATGGTTTTTTTCGAGGTTTTCCCGGGTCACCAGGTGAATGCCGAGTAGGTTAATTACATCCCCTTAAATTCCTGTCTCTATTTCCTCTTCATCTCATTTTGTGGTCTCTTTCAGGGTAAAAGTGTCGGGCGGGAGCATTGGCGCTGCATGGCAGAATGATATGATCTTGGTAATACTTCCTCCTCCGATGGGATGGTCTTCGGTCTCCGAACCTGGCCTGGTGCGGCCGTTTCCGGACCACAGTAGGGTGGGATGCAGGTTATGCTGGCCTGTCGGGAAGTTTCTAACTAGTAAAGTGTAGGGATCCTGCCCTCCACACTGTCGTGGCTCCTTGCGACGGCCGCGCCATCTGTATCCTCTCGCCTCATCCTTCCTCTCGGGGTGCCCCACTTGAGGACATAGGTACAATAAAAGGCCGCCTGTTGGCTGAGTGCTTTAACCGCTTGGCTGTCACCTGGGTTCGATCCCAGGCGACCGCAGTGAGAGTTATGGTGGACAACATGGCGCTGGGGCAGGTTTTCTTCAGGCCATCTCATTCCACCTGCGGTGCCGCATGTGGTGAAAGCGGAGGTTAAACACTATTTCGTTTCATTAGGTATACTACACCAAGTTTGGACCTCCGTGCCGAATCCCCTCCTCAGCGTGGTCCAATCCAGTTGGGATTCCAATGTCAAGAGAGTGCTAATGCGGCAGTGGAGTAGCTTTTACTATAGCAAGCCCAGCCCAGAGTGTCTCCTTTTTAATCCTGGAGTTTCATAAAAATTCTTCGATGCTTTCAGAAAGCATTAAAACAATGTGTCATCTTAAAAAAGTCCTTTCATTTGTGCACAGGATGGACTGTTATGTTCCTTTAAGACAACTCATGCAGGCTGATGAACTCTTCTGAAATCACCTACATATGGGGTAATCAAGTGTGGCAGTTTTGCGGAGATGAACATCTCTCACTAGAAAGTGTCTGAGATTGACTTTCTTCAGAGCTTCGATTTTGTTGACGAATTTGAACATTAACTCTCAATGATTGTGTAATTTAAAGGTCAATATTCTTTAGCCGATAAACTGTGAATGAGACCGGAGGATAATTCAAAGTCTGGAATTAAATCCAATTTACTTAGTGGTCGATTCTTGTTTAGCGAAATAGCGTACTTTGCGATATGGTGAATAAGCAGAGGTCCTCGTGCCAACTTTGCTGAAGAAGAGTTCGTTTCTATGCTGCTTCCGTCCAACAAGCAATCGATTCGCATCTGACTTTAGCCTATTAGAGATTTCAAAATTATTTTCTATGTGAAGTAAATCACGTGATAGCTCCTGGTTCTGCTTTATTTCTGCGAACACCTTAGTTGCGATGTCAGGCTAACTATACCGGGCATATGGCCAAAATTTGGTGTGGAGTGATTCTCTGTAACCCACCTGCCTCCAAATAAATACAGAAGTGAACGTTTTAAGGTGGAGTGTGTTTGATGAAGTACGTTTTTTAAATTTATTTCCTCCAACGTTAGGTCGTATCGGACGATGAATGAAACGGATGAAATGATGCTTAAATGAGCCCAGGGTCCATAGACCTTACAGTTATCCGACATTCAGCTTTCAGGATAAGGGAAACCCCGGAAAAAACTTATCCAGATAAGTCACCCTGAGCGAGATTCGAATCTCTTGAACGTAAGGCAGACACTACCACCTACGCTACAAGAGGTGGGTGGATGAAGTATACTGAACCGATTTGTAAATCTCTGGATCTCTTTTACATCGAAACATCTCCATTAATGAAAAACAAAAGAAAATGAGGCACAGAAGATTCGATACCCCATTCAATAGTAAACAATAAGAAAGAAATTGTACATGTTTTAAGGTTGACCTTCCCTCATTTCCTAGAGTTGGAGTGCCATAAAACTGACAGACAATAAACCATTGTTTAACTGAATTGAAGGCAAATTGGAGTAATGAAGCACTCCCATCCTTGACTTCCATTTGAAACGTGACTGAAACGTTATTAATTAACCAACCAGAAGAAACGTCCTTTATAGCAATGAAAGAATCATTAAAACCGAATAAATGGTGTGTTAAATTGTCCAGCAAGGAAGCGTCTGAAGAAGTGTCTCTTTTACTTTCTCACTGCGCACGCAGTACGTCTCAGAGGTTAATACATTCCACCCGAAAATTCGATACAGAGATTTTAGTAGAGATATGCGTTTTGAGTCTCTTGGAACAACAAAAGGAATAACATTTTAGAAAGATCTACGTGCGTGTGTCTGTGAACAGCGTAATTCAAAAAAAGAAGTCATTTAGTTACCAAATTTACGTTACTTTCAGCATCTTTTAAGGATACGACACGAATATTTTATCCTTTGCGTGGAATATTTTTCGAAAATGTTTAATATACAAATACTCAAAAAAGTATTCGTCTGATCATAGCACATAGAATATAACAAGCACAATCAGAAAAGGTATAGATAAGAAACGCTCGCTCGTGCTAGCTGGCTGTATTTAGCCAGAAGGTTTTTGCTGCGTGCCCACCCGTTAAGGGTTTTACCGCCGGTAAGATTTAGAATTGAAGTTTGTAGGATGAAGGTGGTGTAGGTCTTTTGGTTGGGAGTTATTTTACAGGTTACAGAAGTACCTTCGGGTTGAGGGGAGGATGCAGTACTTTGCGCCCAAATCTTTATTTTTGTTTAATTTTTTTAGTTGGGGAAGAATTTAGATGCCAAACAGCTTAGAAGAATTATGAGGAGCTCAGCTTTAGCTGCTGATAGAATTAGCTCCTGGGTTATCTAGGGTGCCCGCATGCCATACGGGGGACCCGGTGCAGTCTAGATCAGCGTCTAGTGGGGTCATAATCTCCCAATGATCTAAGAAGGGCGCTTCTGTGTGATGGTAAACTTGCGTATAATTTTGAAGCCCGGTGCCTAATTTCATTCTCCACGTATGGAAGAGCCGATGCTTCGTGGAGCGACCTGGTAGGGAAATAACGTCCCACAGAATAGATAGACCGTAGTCCTCTATTCTGTGCACGTTGAAGCCATGCTATCCAGCTGTCTGCTGCCATGCCCCAGATCTCGCAGGCATCACCGGGATTACCAGCGCTCGGAAGAGATACAACTTCATGCCAACTGGCATGAGGTCGACTCCAGCATTGGGTACAGGGAAGCGATTGCTCCCTGTACCTTCGCCGAAAGGTTCCTGATGTGTCGGCGAAAAGTTAGACCTCTATCCAAGTTAACTCCTAGGTACTGGACAGTGTTAGACCACTCTATCCATCGACCTCGGTACCTGAAATTGGGGCAGTCTGCGGGGGTGTGGCGCTTTGTAAAGAGTATGGCGTGGCTTTTGTCCGGATTTACGGACATCCGCCAACGCCGGCACCGCTGTTGTGTTAGGCGGAGATGTCTTTGAATGGGGTTGAAGGCTCTGCGGATGTGTTTGTCCTTGCAGAACAGAAACACGTCGTCAGCGTATTGTGCCATTACGACGCGTGGTTCTGTGGGGAAATCTGCCATAAAGACGTTGAAAAGGGTGGGGGATAGCACAGAACCTTCGGGGACACCGCCTCTCATTGGCCTTAGTGTTGATGTTTACCCGCGACTGAGACTTTGAATGAGCGGTGTCGCAAGAAGCTGTGTATGATGTTGATCATTTGTGTTGGGAGCCCCAGGTGGATCATTTTGTGTAGGAGTCCGGCATGCCATGTCGTGGAGAAGGCCTTCTCGATATCCAACGAAACCGCGGCCGTGAAGTCGCCTTCCTGGATACCCAGGGCGGCGGTCTCCACCACACGCAGCAACTGCTGAGCTGTCGAGTGCCCAGGACGAAAACCAAACTGATTGTCAGGAATGGCTTGAATGTCTCCCAATATTGGGGACAAGCGGGCGAGAATCAGCCTCTCGAGAAACTTCGAGAGGGTGGTAAGGAGGCTAATGGATCGGTAGCTGGAAGGATATGTCAATAACGATTTCCTTACATCGGTAGATATCTAGATTTAAAAATAAAACACGATTTGGCATCATATATTGCTAAGTTAGTGAACAGCTCTACGTTATTTAAAATTATGTCCCATTGGATGTCAAACAAGTATTCGTCTAGTAAACAAGATCCCAGGTATGGTACCTTGCTGACATACACTCCATCCCTTTTTTATGCAGTTGTGTTTCATCCACTGTCGTTGACAGTTCCATCCCTTTTCAAAGCCGTTGACTGTTATTTATGTAAGTAATATGGGTTGGAAACGTAGTGAAACTACAAAAGAGGAGAAATTTGCATCAAGCTATTTAAAAAGGAAAACATTTTCAAGAAATTGGAGGAACCATTGGAAGATCTGCCAGTACAGTGAAGACTATTTTATGCAGGTCTGTTCAGAACAAACTTACTACTAAAATCAATTAAGAAACGGTCGTCCTGCAGTCTATCCGAGATGGAGGAACGACAGCTACTTAGAAAAGTCAGGAAAAATCCTAAACTAAGCGCTCCAAAACTGCAATAGTTCAAACACACACAGAAAGGTCCGTTTCAGCACAAACTATAAGAAACGTGCTATATGTAGCTGAGTATGGAGGCCGAACAGCCCGTATAAAACCATACATCAGTAAAATCAACAGAAAGAAGCAAGTTGCTTTCGCAAAAGAACATAAATGCGATGGGTTTGATTTCTGGAAGAACGTTGTATTTAATGACGAGAGTCAATATGTGCTCAAGTCAAAAGGGCAAGTAATAGTGTGGAGAAAAAAAGAATTGTGAGCTTAAGGAGAAAAAAATATAACGGCTTCAGTTAAACATGGAGGCGGTTCAATACTTGTCTGGGGCTACATGAGTGCAAATGGTGTGGGGGGGGGGGATTTGTGTTTTATTGATGGAATTATGGACCATAAGGTTTATATAAACATCCTAAAAGCGCATCTGTCCAGAAGTGTGAATAATATGGATCTTTCTGACGATTATATTTTCACACAAGATAATGATCCAAAACACACAGCTGTAGATACAAGGCTATGATTGTATAAAGCTCCACGATGGATGCCGACATCACCACAATCACCGGACATGAATCTAATATTGAATTTGTGGAGTTATCTGGACAAAAATATTAAAAATCATCAGATATCTAACATAAAGGACCTAAAGGACTCTCTACTAGAGGAATGACGTAAAATTACAGTGGAAACCACACAATTTTTGCTGAAATCCATGCCAAGGAAAATGCAAGAGATTATAAAGAGGAATGGAAGGCCTACTAAGTAATAACCGTTGCATTCTACTCCGTTTTCGGTATTGTCACCCGAACATCGGAATTCCCGATAGAACCAGCTGAAAGGTAGGGCCAGACGGGAAGCATTAAGCCCACGCCTACCCATTTATCTCGTGTCACTGAGGGGATGATTAGAAGAGCGGCACGAGCCCTGTACCGTCCCTATCCCCTCCCCTGACATCTGGAACCTTCGGGATGATTAACTGAACCGCGAGACTTCCAGAAACAGCGATCTTCCTATAAAAAGGGGCTGCAGTTGGCGAGTCAGTACAGTTGAGCTCTTGGCGAGCAGCCGGAGGATCGCTGTGCTAGCGAACGGACTGGAAGACTGTACGTGCATCAGAGGAGTTGTACGTAATTGCGAGTGCGGAGTGGACCTGTGACAGACGAACTGGTGAATTATAATTGTGTGCGCTACGTAATTCTATGTAATCGGCAAATGTTCCAACTGTAATTCGGTGCAAATAAAGAACATTTTGAGTTTGTGAAATTGGACTTTTAATTTCACGAACCCACAAAGTCACAGCATGCAGCAAATACTTATTTGGCATCCTACCCTGCATGTCTTTACTTTTGAATGTTTATGTTTATATGAATAGATACTATATGTTTCTTTATTGTATTCTCTTTTTCACTAATCAATAAATAAGACAGGGTCCTTGCTGTACTTATACTGGTGATTTTCCACTATCCACATATCCTTAAACATAAACTCATGCATTAGCCGGATACGTTTTGGAGTAACTGTATATTCATGTCAAGTGAAATGTGTATCTTGAATTTTCTGGGAATTTCCTCGGAAATCCTCTTCTTTGTGAGTAGTTTTTGTATGACCTGTGGAACGATAACAGATAGACAAAATCTCACTACACAAAAAATGTAAACCAGTTTCAACACACAATTTATGGTCAACTGCACTTTTTTGGTTGGAAGTGAACCATTTCGGAGAAGCATGCATGAATGTTGCATGCAATACCTATACTTTTTTCAAGGTTATTTTTATATCTCTTCGTCATGCAAAGAGGGTAGAATTTCAAAGACATCACATAGTGACCAGATCTTAAAACATCCGACTATGTCCTTAAGCTACTGTATTTCCTTATTTCCCTTGCAACTGCAACAAAATCAGCAATAATGTGGTTATCTCTATTAGTATGAAGTAGATAGGGGAATACGCATTTGTAAGTATTTGTACAAGAGCAGAGTAACAGTGCATAATATTTTATAATATTAATCAAATATAACGGTATTTTTATCTTGTGTTTAATATTCGGAATAAGGCCAATTAACTCACTAGGCCAATATTCGGAATAAGGCAACTCACTTGGCCCCTCTTTCTTTCAACCGTAACCTGACGTTAGCGAGTGACTACATACCTACTTCCAAGAGTACACGAAAATATGACTAAAATCAGAACATTTCTTGTAAACATGCACAGAACCGTCAGTGCAACTAACTTTGAACACTTTAACCTGACAATGTTTATTATTATTATTATTATTATTATTATTATTATTATTATTATTATTATTATTATTATTATTATTATTATTATTATTATTATTATTATTATTATTATTATATTTGGGAATCAGCCCATGTAGGACTACGCAAAGTTCCCTCATTTTTTTGGCTGTAGACTTCCTTTCTCACGCGTTGTTCTAGTCTTTTTCTTCGGTTTGTCGTCTTGGTTAACTTGCCACTTAAACATGCACTTTCATTCTAAAGATGTCCCTGTTAGGATATCGTTTCGAGTGATTCCTGCCACTTTTAAATCATTTTTTACTTCACCAATCCATTTCATAAGGTCTACTTGTGCTTTACTTTTATTTTCGTGCAATTCCATTTTTTTTGTAAGCCTGTTTGAAGTTAATCGTTTAATATGCTCATAAAATGTTAACCTTTGTTTCCTAATGGATAACTGTATGTTTCTTTATTTCCTTTTTACTTCTGAGTCTGTATTCTTAACCTGCGACTTGTGGCCCTAAAATTTTTCTAGTAATATTTTCTATATCTCCTTTTCTGTTCAAAATTAATGCCTCTACTTCATAGAGGCACTCTGATTTATTTACAGTGTTATAGTGTCTTAATTTTGTATATTTAGACCTGTATTTCTTATGTTTTGAGTAACCGATATGCTGTTTCCATTTTTGGTACCTGATTTTGTTTGCTTTAGTTTCAATTCCATGTTCCTGAATTAGTTTCCCAAGATATTATTATCGTTAGTATTATTATTAAATTTGGAGTAATAAGTACAGTGCTGAATTTAAAATTTGCTACACTGTTTGGTAATACGGTCAACATTTTGCAGGCAGATTGTTCTTTGCACCTGCCTGCTTCCCATCTCACTCTTCGACCAGGAGAGTTCTGCGTGGATCATGTGATACTGGAAGACCAGGAACCTCGAGCAGGCATCCTCGTATGTCCAGAAGCGACGCCGACAGCTAAACATCGTGGTGGACATCATGATCTGCGTTTCACCCTGTACCCTGCAGGCCTGTTCCTGTCTGCATTCTTCCTCGCAGCTACCCTTGCGGCTGGGTGTCTGTTGCCCCCGTCGCATCATCTGCTGCACTGGAAGTGTCAAACAGGACACGTGAGCTGCCTAATGTTTGGGGACATTTTACTCGCCATCACCCAGATCGCGGGGCACAGTCTCGACAATACTGCCACCTGCTACGTCTTCGGTAAGTACGCTATAACAATGCATGTCCTTGTAAAATAAATGTTATAATAATGTCGTAATTAATTCCTATATTCTGAAGGTGATATGTTTCTTGTAATGAATGAAAGGTGTTTGAGTGCCAGTTGTGCAAACGCACAATATTCTCAAAGCCTGGCCCTAAAGAACTATTTTTACGGGTCTTATGCCAACCACATCTTCCAACCGATACAGGATGGAAATATGGTCAGCATCACGGCGTCGCCAGCTTTCTATGCCAGGGCCGCTACCTAGCGTAGCTCCTCAATTTCCGCACGATGCTAAGTGGCCACCGGTCCTATAACCGGGACTTAAAATCTGCACCCTCAGGGTTGGGATCCAAAGCATAACGCTCTAACCGACTACGCCACGGCGCAGGACGCAAATATTTGGTGGTCTCACGGCAAGTTCGTTTTTTGATTTTGGTGTTTTGGAAAATTTATTGTGTTTCTTTGGTTTAGCAATGCTATTCACAAGATGCCATGTTTATTGCTGCGTACATTGGAAGCATGTATCACTCTTCAGTTCTTAATAAAAAATCACAAAATGTAGTCCTAGAACACTACTGGAAACAAGTGATTATGATTTTAGTTAATTGATGGGAAATTAATCATTTCTTCACACTAGCCGTATATAGGCTAAGGTTTTCTATAGATAGAGCCAACATGAAAAATTCAATGCCATGGCCGGGATTTGAACCACGGATCTCCTGGTTTCCGTCCAGTCGCTCTAACCTATTGAGTTACCATGGCCAGCGTGCCGTCCCGACATTAAATTCTCCATTTGACTCATCTATTTCCCCGGTAGACCGCTAGGGGCTCTCGCATCCGAGATGCACCGTTTGTGGCGTCTTACTATCGTAAGTGCTTGAGTCCCAGGCTTCATCATTTAACTCTTTTACTATTTTAGTTAATTGAAGGAAATTAATCTATCGAAAACCTTAGCCTATATACGGCTAGTGTGAAGAGATTATTAATTTCTATCAATTAACTAAAATAATAAGAGTTAAATGATGAAGCCTGGGACGCATGTACTTATGATAGTAAGTCGCCACAAACGGTTTATCTCGGATACCAGAGCCCCTAGTGGTATACCGGGGAAATACATGAATCAAATGGAGAATTTAATGGCACGTTGGCCATGGTAGCTCAATGGGTTAGAGCGACTGGACGGAAACCAGGAGATCTGTGGTTCAAATCCCGGCCATGGCATTGAATTTTTCATGTTGACTATCGAAAGAGATTATGATATTAAATTTTTTGCACACTGTAATGTGTGCGAAAAAGGAATGATTCCCTATGTAAATATGCAGAAACATATGGAACAATACACAATGTGTGAATATTTTCATTATTATGATAATTATGAGAAGATTCCGGAGAACGAAGCTAAAGAGACTCGTTCTGTTTCACCATTGTAAAGCGGCCGTGGAAACGACGTAGACTTGGAAAAATATATCCTTCCAGAGTCTGCTCATGTTTTCTCAAAGGTTGTATATATACATAATAATATATTATTTATAATATTTATATTAATTATATTTCATAATTAATTATATCAAAATGTAAAATTGTTATTATTGTATTATGCTACTGTATGTCTTATACTGTTTTTGTATTCTTTCGTCTTCACCTTATCCCTAGAATAAAGTTAAAAGCTATCAATTAAAACAATGCAATATAGTAATACTTGTAAAATATGCACTATACAACAATGCAGATATGTAATATAATATAAATACCAACGCAACTAACAGTATTTATTTCGACAAAATTAGAACGCATCTTGGAGCCAAAAAAGACAAAATAGCCAACACAAGCAATGATTATAATATGTAAATATCGAGTTTTGAAAAAAACTGGATAAATCAAACTCTTACATATCGTCAGAAAATTAAATTTTAATGTATTTCATTACAACACATTATTTATTTCTATAAGTTCTAAAAATCGTGTAAAATTCAACAATTTGAAACATGTATTCAGATGAAAATAGAAAAACTTATTTTATGAAAAACTACATGTGTTGCATTTTTCGAGTTTTGAAAAAAGTCCTCATTATTGCTGCCGATTAATTTTCATGTAAAGAGTTAATGGAGGCATTCAAGGCATACCTTAACGACCTCTTTTGGTCAGAAGCAGTGACACAGAAACGTGCACTGAACATAATGAGTGAGAAAAGTGCTCAAGCAACCATTATATAAGCCGAGTTGTTCGTTTGAACGAAAATACAGAACGTAAAGGTTAAATTCTACTTGCATATTTATTGGCCTCAATATTTTAAAGTAAATATTTGCTCTTAGGTTATTCTTTAACGTTCATCTCCTCCAGTTCCCCTGCTTCTTGCCAGAAAATTTTAGATTGGTCATGTCTATTTTTTTTTATTTTTAATTTACGTCCTCCAACGTTTAGTCATATCGGACGATGAATGAAATGGGTGAAATGATGCTCAAATGAGTCCGGGGTCCATGGAGCTTAGAGCATCATATAATGTTGTTCCCAGTAGTGTTTTAGAAAGACTCTAAGTTGAAACTTTATTTCCATTTTGCGATGATTTATTAACAACTGAAGACTGATACATGCTCGTAATGTACGCAACATTAATCATGGCATCCTGTAAATAACATTGCCAAACCAAAGAAACCCTGTAACTTTTCCAAAACAACCCCCCCCCCCCAGAAAAAAGACTTTACTTATGAGACCACATGATAATTTCAATGCCTTCCAAGGAGTTCAATGTTCGAAACCACACAATGCTGCGTTAGTGTACAATCGTGTTGTAACATCACGGAGGAATTATGTGACCGATAAGCGAGAAAATATCACATCGTGACATAAAACTTGTCTCTACAGTCTACACGTATGGACGTGAGCAAACATCCAGAGGTCAACATTGTTTGCATTAAGCTTTATCCTCAAACAGTTCACTTTAAAAGGACGTATATTTTGGAAGACATTCAACACACATTATCAGGCTGATATTACAAGTAAATGTCAACTGGATTACGAAATTTGGTTTTTACTTCCTCCCTACTTTAGGTTTACAGGAAGTATATAGTTTCAGCCAAAAATTGGTTACTGAGATTTAACCGATACAGTGGAGTATTCTTCAGTCCCCAAGGACTTTAACGTATGACATGAACATGAAATTCCCTTTGCCATTCACAATGACATTACGTAACATCAAAATAAAATAATAACCACATTATCAATCTTCTTAAACATTTTTAAAATACTAGTAGTGCGATGTTTTTGAATTAAGTTTGTACTACACTATTAAAATTTCACGAAACTACTCTTGCTCGAAGCCTTCGGAATAATTTATCTCTTACAGTATTCATACAGATCAGTGCTTTGCCAACTACAATGACAATTGATGCAAATAATAATAATAATAATAATAATAATAATAATAATAATAATAATAATAATAATAATAATAATAATAATAATAATAATAATAATTATTATTATTATTATTGTTATCATTATATAACGGTTTGTACATATTTAAGAAAGCAAAATACTTTATAGCCTAGCTAACCTAAAGTTTCTCACAAAGTCGACAGATATGATAGTAAATAACAATTCATACCTACCTTCACATTTCAGTTCATTCGCAATTTGTTTCCAAATATTTCCTTCAGTAAATTATCTCTGTAGGATTTATGCTTTTTGCTATAAAGGCAACGATGATGGTGAAATAAAATAGTCAATTCCTCGAAAGATGACTCCATATCTCTTCTCTTCTGTTCCTGTGCAGTGCGATCGTAGTTTTTTTTTTTATCTCGTTCTCTTTTGTTTAATCTCCAAACGCGATCATGAAAGCTTGGAGGTTGCAAGGTTTGGCGTCAGCGATAATGTTCATGTTCATTTAACGAAAATCAGTGTGATTGGCGTTATTTATTAACCTTGTAACTAATGTGTTGCATTCACATGACTTTCTCTACTCTAATACAAACCCTTATTCCTCTACTTCATGTTAACCGTGATAAACATGTGCAGAGATTATCTTATTGCTAATTTTCTTGCACGTGCAAGGGAAATACGGGAGTACAATAGATCGTATGCGATAGTCAAATCTTTGAAAGCTGTACATGGCCAAGAGATAAAGGAATGAATAACGACTTCCGCTTAGATAAGTTCCATGTTCCATGCCTTTAACTGCAGTGGTAATATCGGAATTAGATAAGTATAAGTACTGCAAAATTCAAACAAATAACAAGGAATATCTCGAAATGGTTCACTCAGACCTAAGTTGTGCGTTTTAACGAGATTTAATTTTTTTGAAAGAAATGTTCCTGGAAGAGTAGTCTTGCGTGTTGGGATTTTCTTAAAACCATTCATGTAACATCCTTGTACATAAATACCAAATTTCGTTTTTTAGTCATACTGTTCATCACAAACCTGTTTGGCGCGCCGTGGCCGACTGGTTGGACCACTCGACTCTTACCATAGCGGCCCGGGTTCGATCCCAGATGACCGCATGTGAGATTTGTGGTGGACAAAACGGCGTAGGGGCGGTTTTAACCTGCCATCTCATTTCAGCCGTGCTCCATCTCCATTTCGTGTATCTGTGTCACCGTCTGCGATGCCACATGTAGTAAAAGCGGGTGTTAAACACTAGAAAAAAGACTTGTTTAGGAAAATGTATTTTTTAAAACATAGATTCAGGTGGTCCCGAAACATATATCTCCAGTAAATTTTCGATGTATCCTTCAATATCCTTCAAGGATGCGTCACAAAGATTTTCAAGAAAACCTCGAAACCCCAAACTACTTTTACGTGGAAAATATTTGAAAATTTGTTATTTTCTTAAAATAGGCTTTGGGAACAATTAATTTTTTTTTATTAACGGCCGTGTGTTTAAGGTATTTGCAGGGCAAATGAAATGTAAAGTTTTGATTTTATCAGAATAACCTTCATTCTTAGTAACTGTTGTATAACCGATCTTACTGCACAAAAAATTTAGATTTTGCCCCATTTAAACGCACAATACCAATTAGCATATTTTGTACCATTAATGGTTTCCGAAATAAGCTTTGTTATTGATTTGAAATGCAGAGAGGGGTATTTCAAAGCGATCAGTTTTGAAAAGATCTAAGTGTTGCTTCAGCTTATTATATTCTTCTGATAGATACATCGAAATGCATAAACGTGTAGTGTAGGTTTATTTATATTAATATTATGAGTATTAGAAGAATAAGCTTTTGTAAAAAGAGTGGGTGAAAAAATTGATATAATTGAAATACATGCATTAGATTTATTTGTTTATTCATTCTGTATTTCATAATACTTTTGCTTAAATAAAAATGTGAAGATTTTTCTCCACTGAAAGATCTGCTCCGGGGTATACCAAGCCTCTTGATGCCAATCGAGTAGCTTCCTATTGAAAAGCTAGCGTCCCTTAAAAGTGGAGATGTCGCCCTCACCCCCACCAAGACACATCTGCACTCTTCCGCGGCCTTTGCTGCTGCAGGAGGTTGCAGCGATCAGGTGATAAAGGTACCTTTTGCATGGAGTAGATGCTCTATGGATCATTATCATAAATAAAAATGACTTTACTGTGATAAAATCGGGTTTCGCACATTGCCGGACTCAATATCTGCTTATTACCTGACTGCCCTTTGTACTGCAGACCAAATTGGCTGTACTTGTTTGCACATGTTCATTTGAAGCTAAGAGTGCATTGCTCACAGAACACAAACTGTGATTTTCATCTTCTGAGATCCTTGCTTTATAAACTCTCCTCTTGTGTTTTGAAATTGATTGTTCTCGTTTGCTGGTTCATTTATTTATCGAGTTACAGGGAATGTTTAGAGAGCTGTGGTAGGGGATTTGTGAAACTCTATCCAAGGTTTAAGACTGGCTCTGTGTTCTGTTACTGTCTGATCACTAGAGGAAGGCGAGTGGGGTCTGATGTATGAGCGGGGAGCTTAGTGTTAATATGCTCACGTTTTTTTTCTACGAAAATATATGTATGTCCATTATTCAATAATTATACACTGTATTTATTTCACAAGAATGTGGTGTAAGGAATCTGATGCCTTCTGAGATTACGGTTAGAGTTTGAGCATATCAACAGGGCCTAGGCCTCTTAGACATCCAGCTCTGAGCTTCAACACATTCCTTACAGCTGTAAATGCAAGTAGGATCGATAATCTTGCTGGTAAGAGTGATAAAGTAATATTACAAGTTACTCTGCCAGTAAATCTGAAACGAACTAATAAAAAGAAATTCAGAAGCTACAAAGGAACTAACATTTGAGGACAGGAATTTTTTGATGTGCGTGTGTACTTTGTTTTTATGGTATCTTGTATATATGGAGGTTAATCTGGCAATTTAAACTGTCATAATTTAGTGAATTATTAATGATTTTCACCACCCATCAAGATCTTATAATTTTGATGTACAAAAAAGTAATACTTTAGTTAAAATATACAATTTACATTGGTTTTTTGATTTGTATGTTGCAGATACTATTACTTATAACTTTTTACTATTTTGTTTTTCCTTCATACCACATATTTAATACATGTACACTGTCGGTCAGAAGTTTTAGGACACTAAGCTCTTGTTACGGAAATGAAGGAATAATAGCAGCAAAGTGATTGTATGATTCTGCAATATGGAGCATATATTTATCTTGTAATAAAAGCTAACCTAAATAATTTTTACCACAAAATGTCTTATTGAGCTAATTTTTTTTTTTCATAAAAAATCTACCCTTTACAGCAATCACTTTTTTCACAGTTCTGGGCATTCTCCTAAAAAGTTTTTCACACACACTCTTCTCCATATTGGTCCAGAGTGTCTGAAGGATTTCCCATACTGTTTTTATATACTCTTTTCGAACTTCTCTGTCAAGTTCCTCCCAAAGAAGTTCAATCGGGTTCAGATTTGGTGACTTCTATAGGTAGTTCTTACACAATTTGAATGTGTGTTTTGGATCATTGTCCTGCTGCATGATGAATCCTGGACCAATTAGACGCATTCCTGATGGAACAGCATATCTGCTGAAAATGGAATGGTGGCCATGTTTATCCAAGGTTCCTTCAATTTTGTAGAGCTGGCCCACTCCACTAAATGAAAAACATCCACAACCATTAAAGAGCCCCCATCATGTTTCACTGTTGGTGTTATGCAGTCAGGATGCATCTTTTCAGCAGGAGAACGGCAAATATACTATACGGCGTTGTTCCCCAAAAACCTCGAAGTTGGATTCATCTGTCCGAAGAACACGTTTCCAGTCTTCAATTGTCCAGTTTTTGTGTTCTTTTGCCCAGACCTATCTCTTCTGTTTGTTTATGGGTCTAAGAAGTGGTTTCTTCACTGCCACCCTACCCCACAAATTAGCTGACATCAATCGTCGCTTCACAGTACTGAGAGAGATTTCTTTGGTATGACTGGCATTAAAATCAGACTGTATTTCTGGGGCAGTCAGCCATATATTTCTTTTACTTTTCAGAACTATTGATTGGTCCTGCGTTCTGAAAGTACACTTTGGTCTTCCACTTCATTTCCTGTCCTCGTTAGAGCCAAAATGTTCTAAACTGGGAATTGCATAGTTAAGTGTACCGTGAAATTTTCAGTTAATTGAGATTTGGCGAACACTATATATACCCCTCACCATGAAGTGTGTGGATTGCTGAATGCTTTTCCAAGCTGATGTAGATCCTCGGCCTATTTCTTAAAATAATTTGTTAAATAAAGCCTATTAATAATCTTTTGTTTCGCAGTATTGATTTAGAATGCAAAGAATAAAATATAATAAAATAATGCAATTTATTCTAATAAATAATAGTGAAATATTCACCACTACTAAGTGAGGATGCCACAATAATATCGGTAACACTACTCCATTTGCAATAAAGCCTTTCAATGCCTTAAGACTGCAATAAAAATTTGTGTGAACTCAGAATGAGGTCATGAGTAAATGTTGATCCCATATCAGTCCTACGCCTAAGATTTATCTATTGGTGTTTATGATGCCATAAACATTTACTTAAACATCAGTAGTTGTATATATAAACAAGATATCATGCACAGTGATATTTCCCCATGATGAAGGTTCTTAATCATGATCTTTGTTGACATAACCATAGGATGTCTACAAATATGCTATCCTAAAGCAAGTGTCCAAAAGCTTTTGTACGGCAGTGTATATTTAATAAACTTTACGTCATTGAGTAGCACAGGTTTCAGTCTTTCCAGTGGTTAATTTTTGAAAGAGGCGCCATAATTGCAATCCTCACTTCTTTATCATTTACATTCGGAAGGCCTTGTTCTCTTCGATTGGAAATCGTTACCAATACAACACTAGCACACAAACTTCCATCTTTTAAGACTTTATTTTGTTTTCATTTATATCCACCTTTAGCTACAGTGGTCATGTCGAGAGCATATTATTTTAGAACATGCGATATCAGCGTTAGTGTTAAGTCGTGTACAGTTGTCATTAGGTTTTTCTTTGGGTTTTGTAATTACGAGGGCTGTTCAGTAAAGAATGATCATAATTTTTTTACGGTCATAATTTTTCGCACTAAAATGTAATCTTATTATATTTTGTTAGCTTAATGTGAAACAAACACGCTGTAGTAGTTTTATTATTGGTTCTGGTTCCTGCCTGTGAGAGCCAGGCAAGTTCAGACATGTTCAGTATCACCTGCCGCTGCAATGGAGGTAACATGCAGTTAAAGTTGATGTTAGAGGAAGATCCGGAGTTTCTTTCAAACGTAATCACTGCTGATGAAACTTGGCTTCATCATTTTGATCCTGAGAGCAAACAGCAAAGCTCAGTGTGGAAATCTCCTCCATCACCAACCTCCAAAAAAGCAAAAGTGGTTGCTTCTGCTGGGGAAGTTATGGTCATCTCATTCTGTGATATTCATGGAATGGTTTATCAGCATGTTGTACCTGCACACACATCAGTAACTGGAAAATACTACAGGGATGTACTGAAAACATTGCAAGTTCATATCAGGCGCAAAAGACCACATTTTCATGAAGCAGGCTGGATGCTGCACCACGATAATGCGCGGCCGCATATTGCCAATGTTGTTTCTGAATGTCTTGCAAAAGTCAACGAGAAGGTAATCCCTCACCCTCCCTATGGTCCAGATTTAGCCTCATGAGACTTTTTTCTAGCTTTAAGAAATGCCTTCGTGGGAGGCATTATCCATCAGAAGCAGTGGTGAAGGCTGCGGAAGCGATTTTGAAGGATATCTCAAAAATGGTTTCCAGCATGTCTTTGAAGACTGGCAGAAACGCTGGGACAAGTGCATCGCATTCAGGGGACACTATTTTGAGAAGCACCATCAAAATTATGAGTACAGGGACGTTGTCAAAAAAAAAAGTGATCATTCTTTATTGAACAGCCGTCGTAGATCGTGTTCACACTTCTAGACTCTAGGGAAGATAGGGATCAATCTTGGCTAGAGAAACGCCCAGCTGGGAATGAACCCGATGCTCTTGGCACAGCAGGCAGGTGTTCACTGACTGAATCACAGTGTTTTGAGGACATTCATATTGGAGGACGCTGTTGTCATTAGCTACAAGTCCTTACCCTTCTACCTACTTAAATGGAATGTCTCTTCAAGGTTATATTGGCTATGTGACTGACATTTCTTGATCGACTACATTGCAGAAAAGAACACCCATTTTGAATTACGCTCACTGAATATAAGTTGCACCATTCAGGTCATCGTATACATTTGTATGCCCCAAAATTATTGTTTTAAAGTGTACTGTTATAAGATAATGCATGAATACATTTTTATGGTGCTGTACAAATTTTCAGTAAGCAGTAATGTTGATGTCTGCTGCACTGACTCATTTTGCATTCGCTTGTGCTTAAGGTAGTTAACAGGTCGCTTTTTGGAAGTATTTAGTGCCCATTCTAACTAAATACAGCATTATAACTAAGAAAGAAATTTGGGCGTAAAACCTGTAGGTCAAATACTAAATAATGTGAGGCATTTGCATTCATGAATGCTGAGAGACATCTGGAAGAAAAGGACGGATTTGAATCGCCGACCTCCGTCTTATAATCCGTGCCATAATGAGTTATCGGTAATGGGTAGCTAAATATCAACCTGGAATTTACCAACCATTTTTTAAATACCCAGTCCGTATGTATTTAAATGCAAGATGTAAAACTGAAACAGCTATGTTGCAGAAAGATAATAAAATAAATAATATGGTTTATATTACAAAACGTGAAGTATAGTTTAGGGAGCTGAAAGAGAGATGTGGTCATGGCAGTAGAAGTGCAACATTTGAAGAAATGAACGCCGTGTCCTTGCCATATGCCAACAGTTCGTCCTCTGTGCGCGGTATGCAGTTACAAGGGACGTGCATCGTGTTCCTGTCTGGAATTACAATGAGGCTTGATCAGATCAAAGAAAGAATCAAGATAAGCATAATTGAGAGGTGTTGGTTTCGCAGCCTATACATAGGATGTTCTGAAAATGTACACCTTGTTATAGTATGTCACAAGCTAGAAAGTTCTATTGTGAGGAGACAAAGATAATTTAACAGTTTAATTTTTTCCATTGAGCCATTAGAGACATCAATTTTCAAATAAGTTTGGAATATATTCAATTATTTCTTTTTACGACGATGTAATCGATAGTAATCATTGTGACAAATAATGAGGATGAATACTCACCCTTCTACAAAATATTCTTGCAAACATTAGTGCGAAAGGGTAGAGCCAGACTGAAAAAACTCAATGCCATAGCCGGGATTTGAACCACGGATATCCTTGTCTCCGTCCAGCTGCTCTAAACCATTGAGCTACTATAGCCAACGTGCCAACATGACATTAAATCCTCCAACTGACTCGAACAGATAAATTCCATTAATTGTACCTTATAGTGGACCGAACTTTAAAGCCTGGGCCTTTAAGTACTTACAGCATAGTAAGGCGCTATGATAGTTATCTCATATGTTTATGAGAACTCCTAGTGGCTTACCGGGGATAGCACGAGTCAGTTGGAGAGTTTAATGTCATGTTAGCACGTTGGCCATAGTAGCTCAATGGTTTAGAGCGGCTGGACGGAGACCAGAAGATCCGTGGTTCAAATCCCGACTATGACATTGAATTTTTCAGTGTGATTCCATAGTGCGTCCTACACACGCTTGTGTGAAAGGACAATTAATTTTCATTAATTGTACCTAATATTGGCCCGAACTATAAATCCCGGGCCTTTAAGTACTTATAGCATAGTAAGTCGCCATTAAGGTAGTTGTATCATGTGTTTATGAGAACTCCTAGTTGTTTACCGGGAAAAAACACGAGTCAGTTGGAGAATTTAATGTTATGTTGACACGTTGGCCATGGTAGCACAATGGTTTAGAGCGACTGGACGGAGGCCAGAAGATCCGTGGTTGAAATCCCGGCTATGGCATTGAATTTTTCAGTCTGGCTCTATCCTTTCATAGTGGGTCTACACACGGCTAGTGTGAAAGAACATTAATTTCCAAACATTAGTGCGTCATCTGATTCTTAATGCTCCGGAATTATTAATACTGTTATAAAGAAATAGCGTAACATAATCCATGGTTCAACAGCCCGCAAGCGAGTCAGTCTAGCAACTTGACTGCCAATCTCACGCCCACATACGCAAGGCAGAGGTGAGCGATCATCCAACCGATAGGGGGAGATGTGGTCAGCATCACGGTATCCCCAGCCGAAAAGTTATCTTTCTAGACCAGGATTCGCTACCTACCGTAAGTCCTCAATTTCATCACGATGCTGAGTGGGCATTGGTCCTATACTCGGGACTTTAAATCCGTGGGATCGATCGAGGACGCATTCCGTAGCAAGGAAACAAAAGCGCAATGCCGCGGCGCAGAATCTGGATTGCTCCGAATTCGGGACCCAAGTCCCGATTATTCAAAAATGGTAGGGATACTTGCATTAAATAACATTCACGCATTAAAATCAAATGCATAATATAAGCAGCATTAGTTACAACTCTGCCAATGGTTAAGAACTCATTAGTTGATCAAGTTACGTGTTTCGGCAAACTGGGTCATCAACAAGATATTCATTAACTCAAGGTTCTAATTAGTTCAGAAGTCGGAGAGCTTCCTGAAGAACAAGTATACCAGTTCTAAGTATTAGAAAGGGAAAGAGTTCTTAGAATTTAACAAGCTTAAAATAGTTAAGTATTTTGTGTGCTAACGATGCTCTCATTACCGCGCCGCCGGTGTGCTGGAATTTCGTCTCGCAGTTCTTTTATATCTGAGTGGCTTTTAAACACATTTAAAAGCTATCCGCCTGGGCCGGGCTTGAACGTGGGACCTTGAAATTAGTTGGCCATCGTTTAATTAACTGAGCCACCGAGGCCGACAAGAAGCTAAGATTATGCAACATGTTATACACGACTCTCCTGTCATCTACCGTCTTCTAATTACTGCTCGTATCACAAGGTAACATTATCTCTCTCTCTCTCACACACACACACACACACACACACACACACACACACACACACACACACACACACACACACACACACACACATTATCTCTCTCTCTCTCTCTCTCTCTCTCTCTCTCTCTCTCTCTCTCTCTCTCTCTCACACACACACACACACACATTAACTTGTTTTATACCTCCGCGATAAAAGTAGATGGTCCATAACAACAAAACGAGTTGATATAGAGCAGCTCCACAGAGATCTGTTATCATGTCCGGTTAAAAAGATAGGAAGACTTTTAGGTTCTTACCTACGACGTTTCATTACATTTACTATTGTGATATAATGATGTATAGTACTGTGTATTATGGTGAATTAAAATTAATTCAAAATGTTGTTTTATATGCATAAAATATATTTGGACTATATAGTGTCCCACATTTATGTATACACTTTTTGAAGTGTTATTTTCGCCCGCCTCGGTAGCGTAGATGGTAGCAGGTCTGCCTCACGTTCAACAGGTCCCGAGTTCGAATCTCGGCCAGGGTGAGTTTCCTGTATAAGGTTTTTCCCGGGGTTTCCCTTATCCTGAAAGACGAATGCCGGGTAACTGTAAGCTCCATGGACCCTGGACTCATTTGAGCATCATTTCACCCAATTCATTCACCGTCCGATATGACTTAACGTTGGAGGACGTAAATTACAAAAAAAAAGTTATTTCTCCGCAACAATCGATAGTGTTCTCGTAACCCCGCGTTGCGGCGATCATGTGTAACGGAAGTTTTGCTGCTGATGGGATGATGGTGTTTTCGGAGTCTGCGGTGATCATGTGGAACGGGATTATTCTCACCTGATGTCGTCCCGCGTTGTGACTGTGATTGTGGGTTGTATTCACTTCTCCTGGATGGTGATGAAGCCACGAGTTGCTAACCCTTCTTGGTCCAATCTGGCACTGTGATGTGTCTAAAATATTTTCGGATCTGCTTCAGTCTGAGCTATGAGGACTGTTGAATTGTCTGACATGGTCGCGAATGAAAATGATAAATTTTCTAAATAAACTTCGATACCAATAAATTCTTTTTACTTTGAAGAGATCAAGATGTTCAATTTAATTTGTATTATTTGTACAATTTTTCGTATAAAACTTGTCAATAATATTGTATACCTTGATTACAATAAACTGAAAAATTAACTTTTTTACAAGGTATCGTCGCGCCACTGAATTTACGTTCTTTTCACCATAACATTCTTCCATCAAAAGACGATTTCTTTCCTATTTTTACCAAAATTATTATTTTTTATTCTCTCGTTGCCATCACTACCAATCAAACTTAATTTTTATTGGTCCACGTCACACGTTACATAATCTCACTTCTAAAACGACCAATGACAAAACATTCACATCATATCACTTACATGTTGCGCCATCTCATAACCTTCTGAATTTTAACAATTTCCTTTCTAATTCATATCGATTCTTAAACTACATAGAGTCAACATGAAAAGTTCAATGCCATGGCCGGGATTTGAACCAGGGATCTTCTGGTTTCCGTCCAGTCGCTCTAACCCTTGAGCTACCATGGCCAACGTGCCGTCCTGACATTAAATTCCCCAATTGACTGCTATATTTCCCCGGTAAACCACTAGGGGCTCTCGCATTCGAGATAAACCGTTTGTGGCGACTTACTATCGTAAGTACTTGAGTCTCAGGCTTCATCATTTAACTCTTTTTATTTTCCATCAATTAACTAAAATAATCTTTAACTACATATTTAAAAATTTTTCAACTCTCGGGGCCTAGACCAAAGCAACCGTTAGAGAGTGCATACATCAATTTGGGACTCTGTATATTTAAGCGACACACCTGTAATTCTGCTTAAATGTGCTTGGTAGCATGTGATTGCTTCTTGCACTCCTGTCTGCTTTCCTCACAAGAAACCAACAAAAAAGTAACCGTGAATTGCGGAGAAATGGATTTTTAAAGACATTCTACAACCCATGTCTTTGTAGCATTTCTGCAACTTTGAGACCAAAGTATTGTCCCCCCCCCCCCCTCCCTTTTGTGTTAACAAGAAAACCACGCACAAGCCTAGTAAATGATTGCAGAGCTGCTAGTTCCACTGTTTGTGGCGTTTTTTTCCCCCCAGACATTTTGTCTTCACGAGTTTTCGGATTTGAGGCCCAACAAAAATTCCTTATTTCAATTCTGTGTAAATTAAAGTTAACTCTAGAAACTTCCCTCGCAAATGTGCAAATCCACTATTGTCCTTGTTGAGGGCCTTAACAAAATTCATCTGCCCAAGTTTTACTTATAAGGGAGAGAGAAGAATCTTATCAGGCTGTTCCCCTAAAGTTGCGCCTCTTTATGGCTCTGGTCCTCCCTATCATGCTCTATGCGTGCGAAGTCTGGGGTATGGCCGCAGGCTCACATCTAGTTCTGCTCCAACGTGCACAGAATAAATGTCTTCGGATTATTTATTCTGTTTGCACAAGGTTCCCCGTGAGATTACTTCACGAGGCTTCATCCCTCCGATATGTGGAGGATGAAATTAGGCGCCGGGCGACAAAATTCTTCGAGGGTTTGCCCCAACATCAGAGCGCCCTCGTCAGATCCCTTGGGGATTATGTTCCTCGTGAACGTCGCATAAAGCGATACCGGTTACCCCGCATGTCTTGCGGTCACTACTGGTAACCACATGATCTCCATTCCAGCCCAAATTAAATTTCAGCTAATCCAAAATTTTTATTCTGGAATATTCAAAATTATACATACCTTCTTCCTAGTTTATTAACTAACCCACCAGCGGTGCACGCTGTCCGTAGCACCCGGTTCATCATTCCCTGAGGAGCAACAAGCTACCTCCCTACACTAACCCCACTTAAAATACACCCGTCATTCTGCAACATCCACATCCCGCCACTACGTGGTTAAGCTCTTCCCAGAGCAGGTACACGATTTGACCACCCTTCGGGCTGTTCCAAACAGCCCTCCAGCATGGAGTTGAGTTGAGTTATCAGGCTGAACCAATGGTGTTTGTTTTATATTACTCTCCCCTAGGACATGTTCCTGCCGCTTGCCCCACTGCTGCACCACATAATGTTTTTGCATATATAACAGTTGTCCCACAAACGAAAAAAAAAAGAAATGCACTCTGAATCCCCTTGTAATCCCAGCAGCAACCCAATTACTTTAAGGACACCACAAATTTTCGAACAATGAATCTCATATTTTAAAACACGTACAATCTTGGCCGTACTTTCCTAACTTTTAACACCTACAGAATGGAAAACTGGAACAGATGGAAGTTCGTTACCATTATGAAGTAGCACAGTCTTTAAGCTGAACTTTGATGAATCTAAAAACAATCGCCAGTCATCTGGATTATGCTCAATTCCTAGCTCACTCACTAAACCATTGATATCTACACAGAAACATATATTCTCTTTCATTGAAAAATATTTTTTCTAAATTTCTGATGTCTATCTCGAAAATGTGTAATTTGAGTACCAGGTCAAGTACTTTCCAAAGTTACAGTCTGGAACCTAGAAGTTTAGATTCTTCTTTTGACAAATTTAAGTTGTGTGTCAAATCATCGAAGTCTACTTGCTCTACAGAATATCTTTCATTTTTCAGAATTTTCTGGCTGAAAGTCAGGATCCTTTGAAGTAGAGGCCTTGTTAAAATTGTACAGCATATTTTTATCTTTACAGTTTGTAAGTAATCATGTGGGACAAGGATGGGCAACCTATGACACGCGTGCTACCTGCTGGTACGCGAACTCATTTTTGATTATGTATATTTAAAATATCTATAAATTGTGAGTGATGTGGCGTGTGCAAATGGACTAGAAACACATATTGTCTTCACGGAGGAAAATTTCATGTTGGGTAGTTTAATTATACACGAAACGACCTTTTAGTTTGATTGCCCACTAGGATAGAAATTTTGATTCTCAGCTTGAACAAAAATTGCTGTCCAGAGATGGCACTAGCTGCAGTATTTTATACTCGGCAAGAAAATTTTGAATTATTTACAAAATTTTCTAACACAATGTAATTATATATTATGTGTATATAGCTTAGATTTTGTTGTTCTTTATAGGGTGAAAATAAACAGTAGATATATTGTATACTCAGACAAAATCGAACCAGCCATTAATTGTGCCTGAAAATGTAAACCTTCGAAGGAAAATATTTGTTAAGCTGTTTTGCTTCTGCAGTACAATTTTAATGTAATAGGTCGTAATCAGGTAGTCGGGACTTCAATGCAGCTTACTGTGATCAATTTTGGGCAGTCTGTAACGCTTAAAGACCGTGCTCAGGCCATAAAACGTACTTGGCTTAAGAAAATTCGCCGTTTAGATTTTAGCGATTCACGGTAACTTAGGCTACTCATTGTTATAGTGGGTTGCTTCAGAAACGAAGCAATCTAAGTTACTAATCGTTTGTAGTGCTACGGTTTAGAAATAGTTGTGTTTTTCGTCCACAAGGTGTTGGCAACTCGCTTCAAATAGTCTCCGCTACTTATTATGGTATTGTCTGTTCTCACATCCATCCCCACGCATACCTTCAGAGGAAGATCCCATAGCACACCACTGCAGCAGCTGGTTGTAGATACAATAAGGAGGGCATCACATCCTGGGAACTACGATCTCAATAAAGGTTCATTGAACTACATATAAGTGGCACACAGCTAAAACCAGTCAATTATTTTCAAAGTGATGCGCTATATAATGGAATTGAAATTTTGTTGTCATTGTGTGGGGAAAAATACCTGCAGTTAAGAAAAGAATGCTGTGTTTGAAAATTCAAGCAAACAACAATGATTACCTCTGAAATGGTTAACGCCACAGAAAGTATTTCATATAAATCGTATGCTTGGACGAGATCTGCATGTTTTTGTACTAACAGTATAAAAGTGGTTCAGAATAAAGATGACTTCACTAGCCATTCCCCAAAAATTCATAATAAAAGATCTTTCAAAAAGAGTGTCCTATCTTTAACTTGTGATAGCTGATTTTGTTATTGAGTTACAGCAGTCATTTTTTCATGTGGTTAAAGTAGTTATAGACAAATAGCCGTGAAACGTTACAGCATTCAGCGTAGAAGCCCGCCTCGGTAGCGTAGATGGTAGCATGTCTGCCTCACGTTTAAGAGGTCCCGAGTTCGAATCTCGGTCAGGGTGAGTTACCTGGATAGGGTTTTTTTTCCGGGGGTTCCCTTGTCCTTCAAGACGAATGTCAGGTAACTCTAAGCTCCATGGACCCTGGACTCATTTGAGCATCATTTCACCAAATTCATTCACCGTAGTGAAGGACGTTGGAGGACGCAAATTACAAAAAAAAAAAAAAAAAAAAAAGAAAGAAAAAAGAAAAGAAAAGTCAGCGTAGAAATTGTCAAAATTTATTATCAAAATGGATCTTCTGTTGGCCAATTACTGTCAATAGAGAAAGACACCGGGATCTTATAAGGGACTATTTTTGGCCTCAGTTGGATGGTATGGATCTCGGAAACATCTGGTTCCAGCAAGATGGTGCGACATGTCATATTCTTTGAAACAATCGATATTTTGGACAAGTTCAGAGGTGACATCATTTCTCGCGATGGTGATGTTAACTGGCCTCCGAGATCATGTGATGTCGTTGGATTAATTCTTGTGGGGCTATGTTAAATTTAATCTCGAATTTATGCCAACAAGCCAGAAAGAGTAAATTATCTTATGAATAACATCACGCATGCTATTGAAGTTGGACCTAATTTACGTTCTTCTATCATTGAAAATTCGGTCAACTATATAGAGTAACCTAAAGAAATCGCGGCGGTCACTTAACTGATGATCTCTTCCACAAGTAATTGCATTGTGTTCCAAAATAAAAAAAGAAATAAAGTTCTATCATTTATAGAACATGTTTTATTTAAGTTCAAAGATTGGACACTGAAAAGTAGCTTAATCAATTGATATTTTAATCAAAATCGATCAAGCCATTTTTGAGAGAAAATAAATGGTTTAAAAATGCTCTGTATAAAATGGAATTTTGAGTGAGGGATCTCCAGTTTAAAAATGCTCTGTGTAAATGTAATTTTGAGTGAGGGACCTATAGTTAAAAAATGCTCTGTGTAAAATGCAATTTTGAGTAAGGGATCTCCAGTTTAAAAAATGATCTGCGTAAATGTAATTTTGAGTGAGGGATCTCCAGTTGAAAAAATGCTCTGCGTAAATGTAATTTTGAGTGAGGGAACTATAGTTTAGAAATGCTCTGTGTAAATGTAATTTTGAGTGAGGGACTTATAGTTTAAAAATGCTCTGTGTAAAATGTAATTTTGAGTGAGGGATCTCCAGTTAAAAAAATGCTCTGTGTAAATGTAATTTTGAGTGAGGGATCTCTAGTTTAAAAAATGCTCTGTGTAAAATGTAATTTTGAGTGCGGGATATCCAGTTTAAAAAATGCTCTGCGTAAATGTAATTTTGAGTGAGGGAACTATAGTTTAGAAATGCTCTGTGTAAATGTAATTTTGAGTGAGGGACTTATAGTTTAAAAATGCTCTGTGTAAATGTAATTTTGAGTGAGGGACCTATAGTTTAAAAATGCTCTGTGTAAATGTAATTTTGAGTGAGGGACCTATAGTTTAAAAATGCTCTGTGTAAATGTAATTTTGAGTGAGGGACCTATAGTATAAAAATGCTCTGTGTAAATGTAATTTTGAGTGAGGGAACTATACTTTAAAAATGCTCTGTGTAAAATGTAATTTTGAGTGAAGGATCTATAGTTTAAAAGTCTTCTGTGTAAAATGTAATTTTGAATGAAGGATCTTCTTCCTGTCACAACCGTGGAATGTGCTGAATTTAAATACAAAGTTTAGTGTTTAATCACTTTTTATGCTGTTCACGCATACACAAACGCGCGCGGACATTTTAAATTGCCGTTTTTTGCCTAAGGAGGCTTCAAAACATGTATTTCCGAGGAAATCGGTGTGTGAAACTTTTAGTAGAATTCATTAAGCATTCTATGTTAAGCACACAGTAGGGAAAGTAAAAGTTCCAAGTCGTTTTCCAGATACCTGGAGGCCGTGAACCAAAGGAAGATGAATAACTCCTCACTTTATTAGAGATTAGAATTAGCAGATTTAAAAGTATTAATTCCAATTTGCAGTTTATATGAATTGCTTTTTGTTAACTTTACGTGCCTTTCTTGACAAATACTTATGAATGTATACGGCTATAATGTTGGCAAGGCGACTAGTGTAGAAATCGCTGCCGATCGCACGCCTCAAGTTTTCAATGGGAAGTACCGTTAGTATGATCGATGTCACAGAATAATAAACTGAAGTGTATGAGGCTATTTCTCATTCATTTTCATGACAGTCCTGATAGTGATCGGAGACGTCTCATCTGGGTGGCATTGAGTTCTATTCTCTTTTGCAATGTTCTTTACATGGAAGAATGCTTTCAAATTTTGGAATTTCTTAAAAAATGGCTTACGATTTTTGTTAAAACATCATATGTTTTAGATATTTATTTATAGAGAAATAAAACACATTTCTTGAATTTTCTTTCTATAGGTTCTAAACCCAGCTTCACTCGAAAGAAATGTATAATTTTGTGTCAGTGGTAAACTGTAAGAGGTCATTAAAACATGTAGTATATTTAAAATAACTTCTTGTATCGTTCATCATTTCCAAAATACACCTTTTCATTTATTTAAAAGTCTGAAGCTATTCAGTTGTTTCTCGCGTTGTTGAAAGGGTATGTAATTCGGTATCAAAACATCTATGGATTCCATTTCCTCTGTGCCCCTCTTATATTCATGTGTAATGACCTGCGAAGGTCTAGCTCAATTAATATTAAATACAGTAAAACCTCATTAACCGAACGTCCGGATAACCCAGACCGGTTTTGAAAAAATCAATTATATTGTTTAGCATAGTAAATGAAGACTGATGTTCTCAGTAGGTACATTACGAATTCTCTTGCCAACGGGCGAATTCATTGCACTCACTCCAACTGCTGAGACCAGATTGGAAGATAAACTTTGATAAAGTCATGGATACAGTTATGGCCTAGTCTGTGTAAAACAAAATTTTATGGACATTTTTAAAAATATGTATGGCTGTTATGATGATGACGACGATGGCGACATTGACAGTTGGTTACAAATGTATAATAACGGAGGTTATACGCCGATTGCGTGTTACTGAAAATGAAGCGTATTCAGATGACGCTGGACCGCAAATTTACTTACGCTCCGCACGTCAAAGGCAAGGTCCAGCTTGGAGACGTCGCGCTCAGGAACCTATACCCAATATTCCGTTCAACCATGCCCCTCCGTCTCAAACTCCAGCTATATCGGACGATCATCCCGCCCATGATTTTGTACGGCTGTGAGATCTGGGGAACAGTGGCAAATACCACTTTCGTCAGACTCCAGACGCGGCAGAACAGGGCACTCAGAGTGATATACGATACAGACTGGAGATTCGCAGCCCAGATCCTTCATGAACAATAAAAAATCGCGTACATTGTCGATGTCATCCGAGAGAGGGCACGATCAATGTACGACAAAATCCAAACCCATGGCAACCCTTTGGTGAACTCCGTGGGCAGATATGACCAGAGGGAGCAAAGACGCTTGCCATCATACAAACTACCCAGAGACGTCTTGCGGCCCCTTGGTTAACCCAAGGTAAAGCCCATTAACTCCAAAATTCATATTACGCCTGAAGCCTCAAGCGTTAGGCCACACGTAATCAAAACTGGGCAAAAACATTAAACCGACCCCCCCCCCCCAATGGGAGAATGCAATAAAACCGCTAAGCTGCCTTCTGAGATTACTCAAGGGCATCCTAACAAAAATTTTAAACAAAACTTCAACCTACCCCCAGCAGAACAATAAAAAAACATTCCTGACTCACTTCGCATGTTAAGCCGCAAAGCGGCTAGGTACTCCGGCAGAAGACACCCGGACGGGGAAAAAGAAAAATTGCCCCGCCCGACCAGGACTACCTCTGGACCTCAGACATGGTTGATGAACCAGCTGTGTTTATGGCTCACGCATAAACAATTACAATCACAGAGAAATTGATGCTTTATTTCGCACGTCAAGCCGAAACATTCTCAAATGAACGAGATGGAGCTGCTCGTAAGCGATACATTAGACAGACAGCAGAAGCTCACTGCCTTTTTCACTACAGATAGGTTTGTAGCTATAGTGCAAATACATAGGTGTTTTTTTTTTATAGATTATGTGTTTAGGTGAATTTTTGCGGATAGTAATTTCTAAACTACATTAAACATACTTCGGTGAAGTTGTACATGTTTTTATAGCTTTTCCGTCATTCTCTGGACATCTCGGATTTTCGTTAACTCGGATCGGGCCTGTTCCCAGTTGATACGTGCAAACGAGGTTCTACTGTATTAGAAAAATACGATTCGTGACAATATAAAATAAGCTATAGTAAATAGAAAAAATTCTTATGAAAGTAGTTGTTTAGCTGTTGTTTATTTATATGCATCACAATGATTGCCTGTCTGTCTAAGTGTGGGAGTAGCACATCTGCCCCACATTCAATAGATCTGCAGTGTGAATCTCGGTTAGGGTGAATGGGGTGAATGAACCGCAAAAGACTCCCTGATTGTTCCTTGTCCTAAGACGAATGTCGGGTGACTGCAAGGTCTACGAAACTCGGGTTGATTTGATCATAATTCAACCCATTCAATTCATCGTCCGATATTACTTGGCAGATTAAAGGACGTTAAACTTCCATAACCCTGGCTATACACCCTTCAAGGTGCTGCAGCCTATGTGGCGAAAAGCGATTCCATCGGAACTGGCTTTTATTTGTTATATCTGCTGCTTGGTGGCACTGCCTACGTCACGCATTCTTACCATTTGCGTAAGGATTGAATTTTTGCAACGCCACAACTCCACAAATAGGAAATACAGTAATATGTGTATATATATATATATATTTGAACTTACGTACAATAATTGTAATTGGTCGCCTAGTTTCTCTGTTTTCAATTTTTCCGTATTCAACCTGCAACTGTTTGCAATTCAACATCATTTGTTTCGCCACACCACAGCATTCAAAGCAATGTTATGGCGGTGGTCAAGACTCTCGAGGCATTCATGGACACTCTGAAATAGTGTTTGCCTAATTTTCTTGCTTTCTCTAAAGTTTGAGCTTCAAGTAACGGCCCAGAAATGGGAATTCCTTTAGCGCTAGCAGTAATAAACCATTCGAAAACCGCATGATTTAGCTCGTCATACTCTGTAGATTTTGTGATGGGTTTCATATGCCCTGCTGTTCCCTTTAACACTCTCTTTAATTTTTATTTTTTCAAAGTCTCATAAATCTTAGTTTGTCCTACTTTAAACAACACAGTTAATTCTTTAGCTGTACGATTGTTCTTTTCGAGTTCTTCAGTAATCTTATTTCGCATCGCAGGTACTGGCAGGCTGTGTTAGCCCAAAGATTGTTGCTGTGTGCCCACCCGGGATAGGGTTTAACCACAGATAGGATTTTCTTTTCGGGATGGTTTAGGATGGCTGTTTTTGATTGAGGATGGTGGATTATTTCGAGGTAATTTATTACTCCTCTAGGAAGGATAGAATGCTTTCCTTTAGCACCCTGGCGTTGAATGATTTATTTTTATGTTGAATTTTGATTTGAATTGATTTTTGTTAATTTTGAGACTAACAACTCTTGGTAGATTATGGGAGCTCAGCTTTTGCTGCTGCTGGAATTGCTCCGTGGTTACCTCGGATGCCCGCAAGCCATGCGGGGGACCCGGAATAGTCGGCGACGACGTCTGGTTGGATCATAATCACCAAGAGACCTAACCAGGGCACTTCTTTGCAAAGGTAACTTCGTATAATTTTGTAGCCCGGCGTCTTATTTCATCCTCCACGTATGGAAGATTTTTCCTCCAGTGATAATGTCATGAGTTTATAACTCGTTTTACGGAATTTGTGAACACAAAAACTGTTTTTAAAAATCACCAAACTTCACAGTTTTCTTCTTCTCGTACCTGATCACTTGCAAGAACTACACTGAGAATGAACACACTGCAAAACAGTTGTACCCGTACCACGTGTGTTGGAAAAGAGTTGAGAGAACTAATTGTTTCCTCGAAGGATAACAGTTTATAACTTCGGTGCAAGTACAGCCGCCTTCAAAATTATTGTAATTTTAAAAATACGTACGTTTTAACTCATTATACATAAATTAATCCATTTTAATCAGTTTACGAAAGGGTTCCCAAAAAGTATTCGTTTCCACGTTAAGCAGTTTTCCGGCGTAGAGTATGATTTTACATATGAAATAGCTCCCTTTCGAAATTTATTTTTCGTTTTTACAGGTTTTCGGCATACTAGGCGTCCTTTTTAGACAGGTTTTAGTGTATATTTGTAAAATGGAAACATTTTAACAATATTTTAAGTATATTTTATGTTCACTACAGCTCTTTCATCTTTCTTAATCTTGAATTTAAATTGTTCCACTTACTGATTTGTGATTAATCAATGTACACCATCTTAACTGTGATACAACACGAAACTAAAGAACTGCGAAAATTACGTAAAGGTAAGAGAACTAACTTCCAGGTTGGCTTTTAAGGTACTGGTCACAACATAAGAAGGGATAAAGTTTTGTGATTATACCTACCTAATTTTCCAAGAAAACAGTTTTCAAAAACATCCCTCTAGTGATAGAAAGTTTAATATTTAATTGTACTGTCCACCAACGCAAAGTAAGTCTCTGAAAGGAATGTGCCACCCTTACTGAGTAGGACAAGGACAGTGGGATAGAGAACGCCTGCTACACAAGGAGTAGAACCGCTAAAAAACCATGAGCCCTATTCACTCTGTACACTAAAACCGAGAAGATTCATTCACAAAAGTAGAAGCCGTCAGAATGTTTTTGAATGGTTTGTAACTGTACTGACATAGAGTATCATAAACTGTACCGAAGGAGGGTGTAGGAACCTTCTGCAAACCCCCTACGTCTCAGGCCCCGGAGACTTTCTTTCATGTGATATACTGTGGTATATTTTTCTCCGATATTTCTAGAGTGAAATATAAAATTATGTGTATATATATTTTTTGAAATAATAGTAAAATAAAAATCGTATGTCGCTAAAAGCATAATAAAAACTATTCTTGACATTAAGAAAGTGATCTACAAACACTTTCAAGGAAAACGTTTATACCTAATTAGAAGTAAATAAAGAAGAATCACATCACGAAGGACATTCTCAAATGGTAAAAAGAAACAAGACTAATAGAAAATCAAGTTTTAGAAGTGTTACACTCTATTTTCATATATCTTTACTACTTTAATCGTGGTGTTCGTTCACTTAAATGGCCAAAAGAGCAAAAATCGTAATTGAACACTAATATTTGACAATTTCTTTTTTAAGTAAATTAAAATCTGATGTTCCGTGACATGAGTTTCTCTGAGCATTCAAACTACTCGTGTAAAAGTTTAGTTTCAGGTGTTTTGAAGTATTAGCAGGAATGTTTTAGGTTTAAATAAGGAACTTCTCACGTTTCTTCAAATCGCGCCACATATATCTTTACCACGTGTTGAGGACATAACAATAAAATTGTTATTTATCCATAATCTTTACTCATTTCCGTTCCACTTAAGATCGCTATAAGCGGGATTTGAAGTCGTGCAGAATGACCTATATGCGAAACATCCAGGAAACATTCATAACGTTCACCGCCGGAACGGAGTATAAGTTTGCAACTTATGCACTTGCCGAAACGTCTTGTTGCTTATTTCGTTGTAGTGGGAGGGTTACGAATATTCCGTTAAAGGTCAATAACCTGCACGCGGGTTTATAGAGCAGCTTTGTGTACGTGCGCTATGTCTCATTCACTGCGGAGCGTGACTGATGTCAACGGTCACTGATGGCTGCTTGCGTGCGTGCGTGCGAGCGAGCGAGTCCTGGGCATTTCGCTCTCCGACCTTCGACGTCAATCGTGTAGCCATCTGTTCTGTTGAACCTCTAATTAATTACGAAGGAAATATCAATAAGCAAAACACATTGCAGGATATGGCTACAAATATCCTTGTTTAAACGTGACCGAGTTTACAAATCCATCTATAATTAGACTGATAGCTGTTAAGAAGTCAACAGCAGCAGAGTAGAAACAGCTCCTATCATGTAATTTATTTATTCCATGTGGGAATACATTCCGAGATCTCTGACTAAAGTTGTATATGATTGTATTTCTGCTGAATGGACATGGTGTAGCAACGAACTCTATTCCAGCCAATGGAGGATTCTTAAACATAGGGCCGCATTCATAGTTATTGCTTTGGTCTAGACTATCTTTCGACAAACTTGGTCCGGACCAAAGGTGCTCTAAATTTTTGGTATTCATAGACGATAAAAGCCTCGGACCAAGTAAAGCCGTGAACCAGCACGGAGCAAATGTTATACGACGTAGAAAGGTACTTCTGCGCATGCGTGAGTCTAGAGTGCTAAACAAACCGCAGTATACCTACAAGTTTATAAATCTCTATGGTAGTTTCACAGCTGTTTCTTAATCATTCTTACGGTTGCTGCTGCGTGTGCTTTGAATAAGAATAATATGAACAAGCATGGTATCAATTGGTCAGAGGAAGACCAATGTTTTCTCTAGTCCAAAAAAGAATGAACATTATAGAAAATATATCCGTGTCGACGAATACAAATATGAGAAAGGAGGAGGCATGGAGGAAAATTTATAACGAGTTTGCTGATAATGCGGCTTACTGATGCCTGACTAATATCGTGCAGGGCTGTAGTGTTATGATATCCTCTTCTCTCATAATACCGAAGTCTTGTTGGGATTTGAGTGTCAATTGAGATACTCAGGCCTCAGTTATCGTCCCTGACGCACGGGTTTGGACGAATTACTTATCAACTTTCTGGCGTTCGCTTTACTAAACCCCTATCTGCTTTTGAAGTTTAGGCCGTCGTATTTCGCAATAATTTCTATTGGCAGATAAGTTTTTCTCCGTCTTCTTATTTCACAAATTCTACGCACCAGAGCTACATTCATCACTTCACTGTCGTCTACGTTGCAAAGATAGTCCGCCTTTAATCTACCCCTCGGAGCTGGACCAAAATTTGAGCCGGATCAACATGCTTGGTCCCCAGACTATCGCTAATTCCGGTTTATGAATAAGAAAATCGATGGTCTACCGTTAGTCCACCGGAAGTAGCAAGTTAGTCCGGACCAAGTCAGATTATGAATACGACCCTTAGATTCTAACCAAGGATTAGGATTACTACGGAAGGGAATTCGGCACGAAACCTGTGGTTTATTGTACCTAAGCATCCCCAGGAGGAAGGATGAGGCGAGAGTAGATGGACGGCGGCTGATCCAAGAAGTCACAGCGCCGAGACACTCGCCAACAGTTCTGTCCTGAAAGAGATGAAATGGAGGGACAGGAACTAAGGGGGTGTACTCGTAGTTAACCTACCCATCCTTGGCCTGGCAACCTGGCAAAACCGAAAGAAAACCATGGGTCAAGTAGGTCGGCCACGGAAATCGAACCCAGGCCTCCCGAATGGGGGACACAAACGAAACCGCCTGTGCCATCTCGCTCGGTCTTTCTAAAAAAAATCGTTTTCGACCTGTTTTCGAGGCAATAACAATAACTAAATGTTTTCCTTGTAAAAGGTAGTATGAGTTAGACTTTTTTTTTTTTTTTTTTTTTTTTTTTTTTTTTTTGAAAATCTGTTTCTATCTTGGAAGTTGCTGATAGTTTCGTTGTTTATTTAAGCTGCAAACGCGCGGACGCGGGCCTTTTTCTTAAAGAGAGTCTTTTTATTTCTATATGATTCAGATGACCTTAAACGTGTATTTCTAGTGAGTTTCCATATCGCATTTTGAGTTACTGCAATACCTAGTAGAGAAAGTAAAGGGCCTGTCTCTGTGAGGACCAACATTATTATTTTTTGTTTGTAATTTACGTCCTTTAACTTTTTTAAAGTCATATCGGACGATGAATGGAATGGGTGAAATGATGCTCAAATGGGCCCAGGGTCCATGGAGCTTAGAGTTACCTGACATTAGTATTTTTAGGATAAGGGAAAACCCCGGAAAAACCTTATCCAGGTAATTCACTCTAACGAGATTCGAACTCGGGACCTATTGAACGTGAGGCAGACACGCTACCATCTAAGCTACCGAGGCAAGCCCAACATTATTATTTGTAATGAAACACTAATTCGCATTTTTTTATCTTTCGATTCATAACTGTATTAATGGTGTGAAAAGAAAATATATAATTACATCTGTGATTGTCGTTATTTAACATCCAATATCAGTATTATTTAGTAGTGTAGATGGCAGCATGTCTGCCTCACGTTCAAGAGCTCCCGAGTTTGAATCTCGGTCAGGGTGAGTTACCTGGATAAGGGGTTTTTCCATGGTTTTCCCTTATTCCGAAATGTCGAGTAACTCTAAGCTCTATGGACCCTGGACTCATTTGAGCATCATTTCACCCCTTCCATTTATCGTCCGATATGACTTAGCGTTGGAGGACGTAAATTACAAAAAAAAAAAAAAAAAAAAATATATTTTACGAGGTACGTCCAGAAAGTAAGTTCTGTTTGGTAATAAAATTAAATTGTGTACAGATACAGAAAAATTATTTATTGCACAAAATTCCTCAACTACTTTTCCACATAACTGCCGAAATGTGCAGGCATTTGTCATAACGAGGCACAAGTTTTTGTATACCTTCTTCATAGAGTTTGCCGCCTGTGTCTTCAACCAGTTGGAAACATTTTCTTTCAGCTCTTTGTCATTGTTGAAGTGTTGACCGCCAAGGAAAGATTTGAGATCCAAAAACAGATGAATGTCGCTAGGAGCGAGGTCAGGGCTGTACGGGGAGTGGTCAAACACGTCCCAGCCAAATCCCTGTAGGATGTTTTTCGTCGCATATGCAGTATGTGGTCGTGCGTTGTCGTGAAGAAACACAACACCTTTTGACAGCATTCCTCGGCGCTTATTCTGTATTGCGCGGCGCAATCCTAGCATTCAGAAAACGAATTACAGATCTGATTTCACAAGAGGTGGGATTTTCAATCAACACGTGGCTGACAGTGATCACACAATGGCGCACGTTTCTACTCCTTGATACAGAGCGTCTACCGCGCATGTACGGAATTGCGATCGCAGCGCTGCAGCGGAGATAAATTGAAACAGAAGTTACTTTCTGGATACCCCTTGTTTTTCAAATAGTTATAGTATCTGTTCGGCCCACTAGCAATTCAAAGCGAATTCCCTCGAAGTGATTTCGAATTAGGCAACACGGATTAGTTCTTTGGTTCGTGGGAGAGAAAAATAGCGTAATTGCAAGGAAGCATCAAAACTATCTTTAGCTTGGAACGTTAAAGCATAATATTTAACATGCATGAATAAGACATTCAAAACTACTTAAGGAACATTTATCATTCACGTATTTTTGTTACATGAATATCTCGAAATTCTTTCAAAAGTAACTTGTGCTATAAATAATATAATATTATAATATTTGAGATAGGAAAAGAACAAAACAATCAGTGTTGGGTAAACTGGAATTTACAAGACATTGGGAAGTTTTAGGTCATTCTCTTTCGGTTTCTCTATAGGTTTGTGTCTGCGATACCAGCATTTTGCAGTTAATATGTTAGAATATCGGCAATTTCTGCGAAATAAATTGCCTGTTTCAGTATCTCTGTTTGTAACAGGAAAACTCGTTAAGGTAACCGCAGTAAGGGGATTTTTCCTTGTAGTGTGCTACCTATGAAAAATGTTGATAAACTGAAAACCAGAGAACAAATACATTTTTTACTAGTAAAATACTAAATCATCCAAGTGGTATTTTCGGAACTCAATATGATAAGAGTTTGTACTATTTAACGTTGCTCTTATTCAAGATACCTAATTTTTTGGTTGACTACACTTTCTCCACATTAGGTGCCCAAGATACCAAGTAAAGCTCTGAACATAATTACCCTATGCAGTGCTCTTCATTTGGTCTGTCCCCTACATCCCTTATCATGTAACCTGCATCGTGGCATTTTCTTTTTGGCGCCGTTTAACACATTGTCAGAGTACCTATGTCGAGACATCTTGACAAGGATGGAACATTTCCGGCGTCATTAATTCTATGTTGCATCGTTAAATGCAACATAATGTAGGTATTTCGTTTTCTCTTCAAGATAAAATCGCAGGCATAGAAATGTATTCTGAGACAGCTTAAACATTTGCACCATGAATATAGTTTTGCCTTGAATACCACTTCATATTGTTGTTATTGCTATTATTATTAATAGTAATTATGGATTCTTTTTTAATAAAAAACGTAGATTAAATAGTTATGCTATATACAAACTGCTCTAATATTTTTATATGAAACGTTTTGTCTGCGTGTTTCAGTTATTTGACACATTTTGTCCTATATTTTCGTTTGGGAATTTAAGAGAATTCTTTCTCTGTGAGGCACTGATAAGTAATAAACTATTTGTATCCTACTATTAACGAAAAACTTGTGGGTTTGTAGACTTAGACACAAACATAAAATTTACTTTAATATTAAAGTAATTTTACAGGAGTTTATGGGAACACCAAGCCCTATAGAATTCGTCACGGACTTTGTAAAATAATAATAATAATAATAATAATAATAATAATAATAATAATAATAATAATAATAATAATAATAATAATAATAATAATAATAATAATAATAATAATAATAATAATAATAATAATAATAATAATAATAATAATAATAATAATAATAATAATAATAATAATAATAATAATAATAATAATAAATAATTAATAGTATTTAATAAAATTAAGCATATTGGCACTAATTTTCTCTGTGACTACGTAAGCAAAGTAAATATAGGCTTGTGTGTTCGGGTAGCGTGTCTTTGAGGCCCCGAGTTAGTCTAGGTGAGTAAACTGGATGTTTTTTTTATTATTATTCGGATTTTTCCCTCATTCTAAAAAGATGAATGTCGGGTAACTTAATGGACCCTGGGCTCATTTGAGCGTCATTTCACACATTTCATTCCTCTTCCTAAATGACGTACATTTAAGAAGATTAAACAATTTAATTTATAGCTTCAGATAGAGAAATTTCTAATTCTAAATACAGTCGAGAATAATTACCCTTTAGTTTAGCCCGCCTCGGTAGCGTGGATGGTAACGTGTCTGCATCACGTTCCAGAGGTCCTGAGTTCGAATCTCGGTCAGGGTGAGTTACCTGAATAAGGTTTTCCCAGCGTTTTCCCTTATCCGGAAATGTCGCGTAACTTTAAGCTCCATGGACCCTGGGCTCATTTGAGCTTCATTTCATCCATTCCATTTATCGTCCGATATGACAACGTTGGAGGACGGAAATAACACAAAAAACCTTAGTTATTAGTCTAAATAAAGGAAGAACTATTCGAGCCAAGTATTTGGGTAACATGACTTCAGGGGAGATCGATGAGCCTTAGCACTATTAAAAAGCGTTTGTGCGTGTATGTGAGCTTTATTTCCAGAAGTACTTGCACGTAAAGAGTCACATCTTATTTATTTTCTACATGCATTTGCATGACAAAATGTGTATATGGAATTTTCTGGAAATAACGTGTGAAGTCCTCTTTGTTCATAACATCTAATTGCTTATTTCGAAATCATTTCTCGGAAAAATGTATCGTGAATATCTTTAGGGGAATACCCATTTTGATAAATCACATCAGTGCATGAGCATAAGAGCGTATGTTTTCTGAGAGGCCCAAGGCTTCTTAACATGTTGAAACTCTAGCCGTAGTCTTTCTCAGAAAATCGTTGATGTTAAACACATTCCTTAGAGTCAGATTCTCGCGAAAGTAACACAATATTAGACGTGGCGGCATTGTTGATTCACATACACACATTTCGACCACGTGGAGCTTCCTCTCACGATATCTTTGACCCTGCTCGCCTTCGTCTGGTAGTCAGACAGTAACATAAGATTTTGTGATAGGAAACAACCATAAATAAATGACAAGGCTGCTCAAGCGAAGCACCGCAGCCCAAAGCTATCAACCTGACGGATAATAGTCAGCTGATATAACGGTTTACTTTTACAGCTATGATGCAACATGAGCTTTTCAATGTCTACCTCTACCATGTCGAATGTTTACATCATGCGCATGTACTTCGTGAGGGTTTAATGTATGCTATAAGAATGTTGAAAAGGTGGATGCAAACAAGTGGTCACGCTCTGACTTCTCCACGTCGGTTCGATTTGCGCCGGGGAAGTTGTCTTTAACTAGGTTTACTCTTATTTCCCAGAGTATGGACGTATGAATGTGCGTGTTTATTGTTAAATTAATAAAAGGAACGTTAAGAAACAGTTCAGCATTAACACTACTGTTTCTCAGTCCAAAGCATGACCAAAGAAGTTAAAAGGGGCTATATGACGAGGTGTCTAAGAAAACCATTTATGTGTTCCCTGCCCATTCTTCATAAAATATTCTGAAAAAGATTATTCTTTTACCAACTTTATTAGAGATAAACATCAGTAGAAGTGCTTTTATTTTATGTTTCACTGTAGATACAACGGGAACTGGGGAACAAGGTACACCTGTGCGAGTCATGTTTGAAGGGCTGGTCCTGGCTTTCACATTCGTCCTCTCTGCATGACCAGAGATAAAAAGCGAATAAAGACATCCAATGGAAATGGCTAAATCCACAAGCAAATTATTTAATTTAAAGCATTGGCTTTATTTATTTATTTATTTATTTATTTATTTATTTATTTATTTATTTATTTATTTATTTATTTATTTATTTATTTATTTATTTATTTATTTATTTATTTATTTATTTATTTATTTATTTATTTATTTATTTATTTATTTATTTATTTATTTATTTATTTATTTATTTATTTATTTATTTATTTATTTATTTATTTATTTATTTATTTATTTATTTATTTATTTATTTATTTATTTATTTATTTATTTATTTATTTATTTATTTATTTATTTATTTATTTATTTATTTATTTATTTATTTATTTATTTATTTATTTATTTATTTATTTATTTATTTATTTATTTATTTATTTATTTATTTATTTATTTATTTATTTATTTATTTATTTATTTATTTATTTATTTATTTATTTATTTCAGTAAGATTGTCATCTCTTGCGGTGTACCGGTTATGTATAAAGGTTATCCAGACGATGGACACTTCAGATGCCATTCCCAGAGAGTTAGGACTACGTTTCATTTGACACAAAAATATTAATCATTTGGCATTGTAATCAGAATAGAGCCATTTTTGAGAAAGCAAAGATTTCGTAAAATGCATTAAATAAATGTAGTTTGAGGTGGGTTCTTTAACATCTTCGTGTCGGATTATTGGAAGACACTTAAAAAAAAAAAAAAAAAAACACACACACACACACACACACACACACACACAAAAAGGAACTTTTTTCTGAATTTCTTAACAGTTTTATTCGAGTCAAGAGACTAAAAATTTTTATTTCCAGTGAAATCCTCGATGCTCCTTGATATTTTTGCGTAGAATGCAATAGTCTCTACCTAGTATGTACTTACGAAGCAGAGAAGGCAGAAATACTACATATTTATAGCGTAAAGTTTCAACTGTGGTGTATACTTTTAGTAGTGGAAACAACTGAAATTGTAATAGAATACAGGGGTTCTAAAATGAATAGGTATCTATGTATATATGATGTATTTTTTTTTATTTCAATGTAGTCATTTTAGGACCCCACCGTGGCTGAGTAGTTAGACCGCTCGACTCTCATCAAGGCGGCCCATTTTCGATCCCGGGAGACCGTAATGTGAGATTTGTGGTGGACAACATGGCGCTGGGGCGGGATTTCTTCGGGATCTCCGGTTTCCCGTGTCACATTCCACCGGTGCTTCATCTCATTTATCATACGTGTCACATCCTGAGGTGCCGCATGTACTAAAAGCCGGTGTTACACACACACACACACACACACACACACACACACACACACACACACACACACACACACACACACACACACACACACACACATTGTAGCCATTTCTATACTGGTAGTTTTCTTTATTATATAGCTTACATCAAGTTATTCTACTGCATTCATGACTGCGTTCATTTAAGATATTCCTGCTTATCTGTATTATATAAGTTTTGCAGGCTTTCCGAATATTTCTCTTTGTTTCTGTCTGTCTGTCTCTCTCTCTCTCTCTCTCTCTCTCTCTCTCTCTCTCTCTCTCTCTCTCTCTCTCTCTCTCTCTCGCTTCACTCCCTCTCCTGTTTTACTCTTCTTCACCATCTCTTCCTCCCGTGGTTTACTTCCACTTTCCTCTTAGAGGAAGCTCCTCTCATTTTTTTTAAATCGGTAAATAAAACTTTCTTCAGAGGTTTTAATAATTAAAATATAGGAAAATGGTTTAAGCAGTACTCAAAACTATTATTTTTTGAATACCCTTGCAACTCAATTTGGAAGTCACATTTTTGTTGAATTTGTACTTCAGTAAAGCACAATCTGGAGAAATAAATCCATATGCCATACGGCTTATTTTCTAAGTGAGACCTAAAATATACTAAATTATAATTCAAATATGAATACCGCTTCAATGCTATGTGTAGAAAGACATATAACTTCCATTTAAAATATTTTCGAGTTATATATATTCTTAAACTTAAAAGGGGGGATGAAAACAAAGTTGTATGCAGAACTATCATACTAGAATAAATTAAGAGGCAGAATTTATAATTATTAAACAAAACAAGGTTGACTAACATTTTGAAAGTGAGTCGTTAACATTGATCATGTCTACTTTTGATTTTATCTGTCAAGAAGTTCAAATAAATTTCTTCTCTTTAAATATGTGAGTAACTTTAAGACTAAGCAATTTAATAAATGACCTGCGAAGTAATTGTTAATTTAGGGGAGTATTCTTTTACATCAGCTTTAGACATTTATTTAGTAAAAGTAAATTTAAAAGGCTCCCAATAGCGTTTCTTGAAAGATTAATGACAAAATCTTGATTCTGTGTATGCAGCATTTGGTCAGTTGTTTCGTGCGTGCAGACAAGTGCTCTACATTAAGAGTCGTAAAAACCATGCCTTCACTCTTTCAGATTAAGATAAGAGAGTAGCAACGTAACATACCACCAGTGATGGGTTTCGATTTAATGTCTTTCTTTTTGTTGTGCTCTCGTATTTCCATGATTAGGAATCAGACATTTATACTTCCAATAAACCTAAAACCAAAAGTAGAAGACAGCGGATTTGTTTATTTGTTTGTTTTTCCTTCCTTTCCTGTCTGTAATCCTGGATTTCAATAGATTTCCTTTCCAACTGATTGTCAGACTAATACACACGGCGGAAGGCGGCTTTGGTTTACCACTTCTTACCTGAAAAAGGGACGCGTTTGTGATAATGAGGCTTTGAACTAGGGTACAACCTGGGTTTTCTGCTAATTCACTTTTAATGTACTGCTACATTATGTTGAGTTCTTAATCCTTATTTTGGCAGGAAGTGTGTAACCCTTTAAGGTTGGGAGAGACACACTACATCTATTTATGACATCATGAACTGTCATGTGCTATTGTGCCCCCTTTCCTCTCGGGACAGCAGGTATTTTCTGGTCAGATGCCTGCAATATACCAATGTGTTTTGTTGTAGCAATGGCAAATGAAAAGGAATGTGACAAATAGGCAGGTAGCCTCATTATTGTGTTGCGCGACTGAAGAATTTGTGCTAATGTTTGAAGAAAAACACTTAGTGCAGGTTACACCATACTTCCGGAACAAAGTAAATGAAGCTATAACAGCAGTATAGAACAACAAACCATTTCCTTTCGAAATATTACAACAGGTAAGATTTCAACATCGCCAGTCCCAAGCATAACGCCTGAATTTATAACAAGCCTCTTGAACTGATGTTTTCCCGGAGAAAGTTAATAAACACTTCAGTTATATCCTCTCTACTGAATGGAACGTTCCTGTGATATTCAACCTGTTTGTAATGTCAAATGCCCGCAAATGTCTCGTTTTCCATGAGAATTATATGCGGCATTGTTTCTATATTTTTATTCTTTTATTGTCAAGACATTTAACTCTTAGATCTGTAATTTCTTTTGTCTTATAGTCATTTTGCAATTTGTTTTAATTTTTTAAAAGTTTAATGTCCTATCAGACGATGAGTGAAATTGTGCTCAAATGTGAAGGGGGCTTAAAGAGCTTATAGTTATTCGACATTCATCTTTCAGGATGAAGCAGAATCCATGGCTTTGAGATTTCGTAGAAAATTCTTGATTCTCGTGGATTATCTCGAAGTTGCAGTCGGTGCCTGAGAAGCTCTTATCTCGGGTATACTTTTGACGAAATAGCTGCAATACTTACATATAGGTATACTTGAAATCGTTTAAATTTTGGAACCTAATTGATTTTCTTTTATTCCCTTTTATCTTTAAATTAAGGGATATTTTACAACGTAGTTTTACAATTATTTCTATCTGTACATTGAAATATCGGACCAAATTACGTTGATTTAATAAGGAGTTTACACAAGTAGCTTATTCATTGGTACAATACTAAAAAGACCATATCTTCTTGCTCCTCTCCAGTTCGTTGATTATTTTTCTATTGCTACGGTGATTTTATATTTTTTCTTATCAGTCCACATTTTCTTTTCATTTGTTATTTAATCTCGGTTAATATTTTTACAATCACTTTTAACTAATTTTATAAATAATTTTCAATATAACTTGAAAATAACAAATATAAAACTATTAACAATGTCTTGAGGGGTTTGAGCCGAAAAGAACTGTTACAATGATTAAAAACTCCAGAAGAAACTTTATCAAGTAGCTTACCTTATCCGAGATTTGAACTCATGACCTCTTGATTGTGAGGCAGACACGCTACTCCACACCTCAGAGGGAGACGCTTTTTATTTTATCTATTCACAATGCATTAGTAATTGTATCCTGAGAAAATGAAAACTCTGAATTGGTATTTAATCAACTATTTCAAAACTTAAAGTAAAAATTAAAGTGTAAAAATATTAATTGAAATTTAATCTCCAAGATTTTTGGGCAACCATTGCAATTCGATCAAAATGGTTGGAAATGTTAAAAAAAAAAAAAAAAAAAAAAAGCAAGTGCATATTCTTGAGAAGGCTGTGACCTTTATGGAACCAACTGAGTTATTAGTAGCAAAAAGTTGTGTTAATACTCCCGGAATGTTAACATTATTTAAATGCATTGCGAATGCTATGTCTTCTTCAGTGGATTTCGATTTTATACAATAAGGTGATAATAAATGACCTATTAGTACCTAATATCATGATTGGTTGAAAATTAATGACATACTTAATGAGGGTTGTCGGAGAAATCTCACTGCGTGTAATTTAATTTGATTACTTTGCTTCTGTAACACTATTTAATACAGGTCTGCATAATATGCAATGACTGAAACAGTGAAATATTGCTCAAATGAGCCCGAAGTCCATTGAACTGAGAGTTGTCCTAAGAATTAAGAACCTCTGGGTTTGGGCTGATTCAACTTCTTCAACGCGGAAATTATGTAAAGATCAGAATAATACATTATATTAACGTAATAAAAATAGGTTGAAAGCAGAGCTAAAGCCAGCCATTACAACTGGATTATATTCGTTTATATTAGATAAAGTGTGGCATCGCATATATTTATAAAATAAAAGCTCATCTCTCAGACACACATTTTAAAGTGACATTAAAAACCGATGCAATACATGGAGAATAATCCTGCATTCTTGTAAATTAATTATAACCCGCAGATGTATAATACGGGTGTTTCAGCAAGAGTGTCCTATCTTTAACATGTCATAGCTACCCTTATTATTGAGTTACAGCAGTCACTTTTTCATGTGGTTACAATTGTAATTATTGAAACATATCCATTGAATGTTACAACATTCAGCAACGCGTAGAAACTGTGAAAATTTATCATCAAAATGGATAACCTGTTCGCCAAACCTTCCCGGTATTGCATGGTACCGGACTATAAGGGACTATTTTTGGCCTCAATTGGATGGTACGGATCTCAGAAACATCTGGCTCCAGCAAGATGGTACAACATGTCATACTGCTTTCGAAACAATCGATATTTTGAAGGAGAAGTTCAGAGGTTTCATCATTTCTCGCGGTGGTCATGTTAACTGTCCCCCGAGATCATGTGATTTAACGCCGTGGATTACTTCTTGTGGGGTTATGTTAAATCTCGAGTTTATGCCAACAAGCCAGAAACAGTAAATGATCTTATGAATAGCATCACGAGGTTATTCGTGAAGTTGGATCTAATTTACATTCTTCTGTTATTGAAAATTGGGTCAACCGTATACGTGCAACCCAAGGAAGACGCGGCTGTCACTTAGCTGATGTTCTATTCCACATGTAATGACTTTATGTTCAAAAGAACTTCTATCATTTATAGAACGTGTTTTATTGAAGTTCAAAGATAGGACACTTTTTGAAAGACCCTTTACACTCTCAGACTGATCGTTGGATATATGCCGGATCACAAGTTTCGTGCTGTTTAACTAAAGATGTTTGCACAGCTGAGCTGCAATCAATTTAACAGTAAAGTTATCTTATGAAAAAGGTATTTACGAAACAAAAACTAGAGAAATAACAATCACATAGCGTTAGCAGCCATGACTGGTTAGAAGTTATATATATTTCTGAACATATCAGTTATATGCCAAAAGTTTACAAATTGTATTATTAAATTTCAAATATTCAGATTTTGAAAGCTCAGTGCAATTTTGAGCTTAGAGCTCAATAAAAAATGATTTAACATTTCAAATAACGGATATTTATTTACAATTAAATATTGTTTCTTCCGAGTCTCGTTTATACATGTGTGATGTTAATGAGAAACAGAATAATTTAAATAGTTAAAACCGGTATATAACATATAGCATACACATGGAGAGGGCATATTAATATTCTGAATTTTGAAAAAACAAAAAACGTTGCCTTACAATGTTCTTTTGTGCCATTGTCATTAGATATACCTAGGTACAAATAGCGTTTTATTACTGTCTCTACAATTAATAGAGAATGTATTGTATTCCACTCAAAATTGGATACCTACTTAGATTTATTAGGAAGATTGGTTCCAGATTCTCCGGGGGAGGAAGTGTGTGTGCATAACTAAAAAACGAAAAACCGTTTAAATATGAAACATTGTATTTACGTTCCAAGCAAGCGACACGAAGATTTTCAAGAAAACACCCTCATTCCAAACTACCAATTACGTGGATCTTGTTTTTTCCTTCGAAAAAATTGATTTTATTAGAATTAGCTATAACGATTTTTTTGAATAAATTACCATATATTAGCCATTGAACTTGAGGTATTAGCCTTAAATTCCCTTCTTTATGAATAATTTTTGCGTAACTCATAAATCTAAGAGGTAGACGCCCGCCTCGGTAGCGTAGATGGTAGCGTGTCTTCCTCACGTAAAGGAGGTCCCGAGTTCGAATCTGGGTCAGGGTGAGTTGCCTGGATAAGGTTTCTTCCGGGGTTTTCCCTTATCCTCCAAGACGAATGTCGGGTAACTGTAAGCCCCATGGACCCTGGAGTCATTTGAGCATTATTTCACCCATTTCATTCACCGTCCGATATGACTTAACGTTGGAGGACGTAAAAAAAAAAAAAATAAAAAAAAAAAAAAAGGTAGACAAAATTAAAATCAAAACTACATAATCTAGATTCTCGTTCAAGTACGCAATTTATGTCAAATAATGTTTGATATTAACCATTTACGATATATTCTTAATTACTGGTTTGAATTTTCAATTACTTAAGCGTTTTTTCAAATGCCAAGTGATTATCACTTTTTCCCTCCTGACCATGCATGTAGAACGGAATGTCAAAGCCATCACATGCTGAACAGCTCTTAAAAACATGGCTGGCTTAAGCCTGCTGTTTTCCACTCACTCTCCTTGTACCGTCAATTTTTACAAATGTGTATCTCGACTAGCACAAAGTAAGAATAATCATTTGTAAGAATAACTTATGTGGCAAATAAAGTCATGTGATTGCAACACAAGTTCTTGGTTTGTTTTTATGTGGACTATTTCCCCATTAATAAGATCTTAACCCACAGCTGTGATTCGTATTCACATGAAATTCAGCATGAGCAAGAGCTTTATCTGACTCAAAAGTTCATCTACCAATTAATAATGATAGTTTGAGAGCAACGAACAGGAGGTGTGTTATACAGAACTGAGGATTTGCAAATATCTGAATTAGTATAATAGTAGTCGTGAGTGCCCATAGTTCATACCCTTTCGCAATATCAGTTAGCTAAACCCAAATCTTCCACTTTATTCGACTGTTAATACATACGTAAAACTACGCAGAAGGGAAATGTCATCCTTGCTATCCGTGACCCAATTATTGTAGCTTACGTTCAGACTTTTTGTTTGCTACTGTTAAATTACGTCATAGCTATTACCCGCAGCTTAGTCTTCATAATCATTCATTTTAATCCTGTGCTTATTGTAAGTTGTTTCTGTTTATTGTTTCATTTAGTTGAGACATAATATTGCCTACCATTAACTTGTATACTTTGGTTCCGTCTTTGGATTTTAAACTTATACTCTAATTCATACTTCTGAACTCTGGGGAGGATAGAAAATAATCTTAGCTAGAGAAAAGTTCCCACCCCTCCTTCAGCCGGTATCGAACCCTCGCACAGCCTTACCTTCTGAGCTACGGAGCTATCACGAGCGAGCTATAACGGAGCTACGGAGCTCCTACCATCGTCTTGTAAAACAAAGCTGCAAACTGATCATTATTGGAAACTTATGAAAACAATTTGTAGAAATCGTTCAAATTTCTGTACTCATTTATATAAAATATTTTTGTTTCACTTTATGTTATAACAAATATTTTCTAGAAATGATTTATTTTGTATGCGAAATGTAAACACTCGGATGTTGAGAAAACTCGATAAAGCCAAGATACACCGCCCCTCGCAGGAGCTCTTAATTATATCACGGCATGGTGCTTAAGTATGGAAAGACTGCTAATATTTCGGAAATGAATAATGCAGCAACATTGAACATGAAATGCTGATGAGTTATGCCTTAAAGATATTTAGATTTTTCCTATAGAAGTTTCCGCTTACTATATTCAGGAGCATACCCAGAAGCCGAAGACCCTGCCCTCCTTCATACCCGGGAGCGATGGATAACTCCGGGGCTCTTTCCATAGAGCAATACCTGGTTTCCTAAACCTCCCCCCCCCACCATCGACAACAACGTAAAGACGGGATGGAAGTGGATACGCCACTTACGCGCGTCAACCCCGCAGGGAAGACTACCGAAAACCTCGGTAGGGCCGCCTGGTGATCTAGCACACCTTCTACTAGCTCTGCAGGCTAGTGCCCGGGACTTATGAGGCAACCCTCTACGTCCTCCGGACGCCCGTAGCCTGGCCGGAGGTACCCGATTTCCCGCGGGTGTCGGGAACACACTGCCCCCTCGAGTCCAACGCAATCCGAACAACTTCCCGACGGGAGGGCCTCGGCAGCTCGGCCCGAGGTTCCTCTAGTAACGTCATAGGTACCACGAGTGCTAAGGTTCCGCAGCGCTCGCACCACAGCAGCTGAAGGGGACGGAACCCCTGCCCTACGGGAGAAGTTTCCGCTTATCACAGGCTTGAAGAAGAATGAGTACTATGTAGTAATCAGCCGCTTCTAGATTTCTGTATCTATGGAATTTAATATATACAGTCTGCCATAAAATATTGGCCCTTGGTATCGCTTCTACAGCTAGGATTCTTCTTATGTGTTCATTTGTTGCTGTGTATTTATCCTGCAGAAAGTTCATAAAGGGCATTGATCTGAAAGTAAAATGCACAAAGACTGACTAGACACTGTGCCAAAGTCTGAAGGGGTATTTAGTATCTCCCAATGAAATCTTTGATGCGCATGCCCTGATGGAGCGCCCTCCAGGAGAGAGGGTTGGCCTGATGGAGGAGAGCCGATAACAGAGGGCAGGGTCCTTAACAGCTACAAATTGAGACAGGCGACTTACAAAACTGGGCACCTCCTGTGGCTTACATGTAAGTTGTAATTATCTTTCCTAGGCGACTCGGGGAAACCCTCGAAAAATCCATGGATCAGGAAGCTCCTTCACGGAAATCGAACCTACGACCTCCCGTATACGGACCATAGACACTTTTGCCTGAACCTCCCGCTCGATGTAGAAATATTTGTTTTACAACTATTTTAGACAAATCTTATGATTTACGGATTAGCACATCCAAGTATCTTCGATATGTTTGGTGATCCCTGTTTCAAGCCTTGTTGTCTAAACTACCTTTTCCCCTCCTTTTTTTCTTTCAGTTTTATTCCTTCTTCGGCCTCACAGAGTAAATGTTGATTACAATAAAATTGTAGTTTTAATGTTATGTATTCGGTGCTGTATGATAATTTTTATTTACTTAATCTTAATTTTAATGCTCCCAGGATAGCACCACACATATTTTCATTTTTTGTCTGACAACCTAACCTAAAAATCTAAGGCGATGAAAAAGGAAATTGGGTAGAGGGGGGGGGCGGTAGACAGATGATTCAAACATGCGCTGTCCCTTCGTAAAACTGTCGTAAAACTGCACGAGACACTACCTAGCAAAAAATAAAACTGGGTGGGGGGACGGTAGACAGATGATTCAAAGATGCACCGTCCCTTCGTAAAATTCCACGAGATACTACCTAGCTATTACAATTCCTTGATGCTTAATTTCTTTTCCCCATTTAACCTCTATTGGGCCGAGCTCTTTTTTGCTTCTTTGTCATTGACTTTTTGCACTTTAAGCACGTATTAGAGGCTTTAACACATTAATTTGTAATTTATTTTGTTGTAGTACTACAAAATAAAAACATACGATACAAATGAAATAATGATGTAAGCTTAAACTGAATACATAGTATATTACGAGGTACATTTACTCCTGGGATCCAGTGATTCCGAGCTATTGTCTCTTGTTTACAGCTTAAATCTAAACATACTGTTATTTAATTTTCTTCTTCGCTTTGTTTGCTTAGTTAGCACAGCCATTTGACTCTTTCCTCAAAGGTTTCCTATTTCACTTGTTTTCCTCTAGATTTTATGTTCATAACCTATTTCCCTTGAGTTGCTTTTGGTTGACTTGATCCTCCTTTTTATCTATCCTCTCTTTGATCACCTATGTTTCCCCATATTCCAAAATTGTGCCAATTATCATACCTCAGCTTCACAAAGGAAATTTCTCTATATCTCCTCCTATTCTTAGACCTTTTAACAATTTCAAGCCCATGCAGAACTTTCTCTTACTGCTTTTTCCCTACTTTCATTTATCACTTTCGAATTAACTTCTCAACCTGAAATTTACAAATATTTCATGTCTCTCAATAACCTCCACGGAGGGGGGGGGGGCGTGTTTGTAACGGTACTCTCACAGAGCATATACTTAACTCTCTACAAATGTCAAAATCCAATTTTCACCACTGTTTCTTTAACTTACTGAGCTAAATATATTTTTTTTTATTTTATTGGCTATTAAAATCTTGTAGGCTATTTACAAAAATCATTATCAGTGTACATATTTTTTTAAATTTTCTTGTCTTGTAGGCTGTTTGCAAAAATCATTCTGTGTGCAATTTTTGTTGTAAATTTTCTTGTTCAATTTGAACCATAGTGCTTCTCAATTAATTATATCGAAAGACATTTAAAAATACATAAATGTGATGCATAATCTCCCTCTCTTTTCTTTTAAATATTTGTTTAACAGTGTAGTTATCAAAAAGATGTACTTTTTATATATAGGAGTAGATCATTCCGGAATTGAAATATAAATGTAATATATTCTTTTTGGGGAGAAATAGACATAACTTTTCTAGTTTACATCCGCCATTTTTAAAATGTTTTTGACGGTGATTATACAAATGGCTAGAATATTAGCTTATTTATAGTAAAATGAACTAATTTTTTTAGATACATCTCACCATGAAGTAAACCTGTCTCTTAAATCACTTTTCCATTGAGTTTGGGATCGTTCAAACGAGTTTTAAAGCGTCAACCAAGTTGGATCTAAGGTATAACTGTAGCTTAACAGGCTGCATAAATAAAAAGATAAAATAGGGAAATGAAATGTGTAGTGTTTAACGCCCACCTTTACTAAATACGGCACCGCAGACGTGTCACTGATAATGCATGAAATGAAGATCAAGCACCGGTGGAATAAGGTGGCTGGGGAAACCGGAGATCCCGGAGAAAACTTGCCCCCAGCGCCGTGTTGTCCACAACCAATCTCACTTTGCGTTCGCCTGTGATCGAACCTTGGTGAGAGCCGAGCGGTCTAACCACTCAGGCACGGCGCGGCCTAATAAACTAGGGGCAGATTATTCTCTGGCGCTGAAAAATTTCGTTATACGTTATAGAGATGGGAATAAATCATATGATATTTTATCCTAAATAATTATATCCCCACCTGAGAAAACGCATCTACATTTGGGTTATACCGTTCTCGTCTGTAGCGTAACGTTTACTAGTATATAAATCTCCTTGGGAATGAAGACTTTTAAGGTTTCCCCTTAAAAATTAAGATATACTTGTAATGTAAAATATCTCTAATACATGGTATTTTACACAAAATCATTTGAAATATTTTTATTAATCAAATTTTCGAAAAAAAAAAAGTATGTAAGTTCAGTTTCAGGGTGGCGGATGTTTTGAAAATCTTCGTGGTAAAAATATTGAAATTAAATATGAAGTTCAGTATTTGTGCTATTTTTGTTTTATTTTTTAGTTATGCGTACATACATACACAAGCACACGCAGGCCTTTTTAAAGGACTTTTTCTGTTCTTAGGAGACCTCAAAACTTGTGTTTTCAGTGAAATTTCTATATCGAATTTTTGGTTGGAATGCAATATCCTATTCTGTTCGTGGTACAGAAAGTAAAAATTGCGTACAAAAGTTCATTTAGGATGGGGAACTTCTTGAAAATCTTCCGTTGGGTCCTTCGTTAGTGAAACAGATGTGTGAAGCTTTTTCATAAAGTTATTGTCTTAATTCGCGGAACTTTTGTGCATTTCAAGTGAAATTTCACAGTGTTTCAGCTCGTTTCTTGAGATTTCTAGGCCCATACTTTCCCTGTAAGAGAAATAACACGATGTGAATATTTAATGAACTTGGGTTTGGCGACGTTTACCGCTGCTTTCTCCACGAGATTGCTCTGCAAGCGAGAAGCAGGCTTGATGGCTGTACGTCTCCAACCCTTTTATCAACAAAACAACTTACTGAGGTGCTGATGCTTCTGTCTGGGGTTCTGGTACCAGGTTGAGTGACATTTCCTTCGCACCATATGAGGTAATGTTTGTCAGACAGCACAGCTGCTGTTGACCAACGTATACTTGGGGGTTTAACGTCCATCGTCTGGTTTTGTCACGCTGAATGCATTTCTGAAGAGCGGCAGGAATGTTACGTACAAAAAACAGTCAGGAGTATACCTGAGCAATCCTTATACAAGGTATAGACTCACGGTTGGGGTGAAATGAACACCAGTAAATTCTTTTTTGTCCAGGAAAAAGAAGAAAAAGAAAGAAGTGAGGGGGAACAAACAGTCGGCCCTGTAAGTTAAACTAAAAGCACCATGTAGAAACCATTGCTTCTCACCGAAACAGCCATTCCTCCATTATTAATTCCTAGATTGTTTCCATTTTACCATTTATACTTTCTCTTTCAATTTGGTAAGGTAGAGGGGATACTCGTCAAAAACGCTCGATTCAGAATTTTAGCAGAAATGAATGTTTTGAAATAGTTTAAATCCTAAAGTAACATAATAACATTATCCGTATGTGTTTCCTTTATATAATTTCCACACATTCAGGCATAACATCGAAGACAAGTGAATATTTTGAGGTCTTTGATCCAAACAATTGTCAAGGAAAAACCTTATTAGCTATTTTTTTCTGTATTTTTAGTGTTTCAAGATTCATGTGGTTGAAGTATAAGAACGGGAATAAAAAACACGTTATAATATAACAGATCTTGATAGCATATGCGATTTATACACAGTATAATTTTTGTGGCATTAATCATTCTCTAATGTAGCCCGCCTCGGTAGCGTAGATGGTAGCATGTCTGCCTCATGTTCAAGAAGTCCCGAGTTGGAATCTCGGTCAGGGTGAGTTACCTGGATAAGGGTTTTCCGGAGTTTTCCCTTATCCTGAAAGACGGATGTCGGATAACTCTAAGCTCCATGGACCCCGGACGCATTGAGCATCATTTCACCCATTTCATTCATCGTCCGATATGACTTAACGTTGGAGGACGTTAATTACAAACAAAAAAAAACTCTAATGTACCCCTAATTACGAGTATTTGTTTGACCCCCTGTCTGCCACCAAGATTTCCGGGTTCGATCCCAGGATACCGTATGTAGGATTTGTGGTGTTGCAATTAGGATTACCATTTTACTACGAAAGGGATTCGGCACTGCGACCAGTCTTCATCCATTATATCTATGCCCCCAAACGGGGCAACCCCGGGAGGAAGGCTGAGGCAAGAGGAGACAGAGGGCGGCCGTCACAGATAGCATTTTACTTAGAAACCTCCCCCGGCAGGCCAAGACAACTGACATGCCTCTCTTCTGTTCCATTCTGGAAACGGGTCCAGCAGCAGGTTCGAAGACTGACAACCGACCTACCGGAGGAAGTCGTTTTCCTCAGAGCATATCATCCTGCCATGCACCGCCGAGACACCCGCCGGCACTTCTTACCCTGAAAGAGACCAAGGAGGTGAAATGGAGGGACAGGAAATTCGGGAAATGTAATTAACCCAACCAGCATTCGCCTAGCGACCCGGGAAACCCCTCGAAAAATCCATGGGACAGGTAGATCGGCCACGGGATTCGAACCGTGGCCTTCCGAACGAGAACCACAGACGAAACCGCCTGAGCCATCCCGCTCGGTGGTGTTGGACAAAGCGGCATCTGGGTTTTCTTCGAGTTCCACACCATTCATTTCACCAGCTATTCCATCATCACCTTTCCTTTCGTCCACTTCGCCCTATTTTATATATAATTTCCTTCCTCATTCTCACACCAGACTTCGGGCTGATCATTCATCCTGGCTACCCTCTAATCCAAAGTTTGCTTCTCGATAGCTATGATACCAGGCGACCCCTTGAAGTCCTCCATATGAGGACAGTTAACTGAGAAAGAATTATTTGTTTGATTTTTTCCCAAATATGTAGCAAGTTAAAAAGTTTTGTTTTGTTTTCAATAGTGTATAGTCTTATTATATAGCATATACACTTCTGTTGTAATTATTTCCGCCGAATATTTATCATATTTAGCGGAAAGGTAGGTTTTATGAATAATAAAATAGTGTGATTGTAACATTTTCTATTTTTACATACTATACCACAGTAATTGTTTGGAACTAATTCATTAATAATTGATAGTTTCTAAAGAAATGTTGTATGGTACTCATCATGATAAAAAGGCATATTTTCCGATAGATATAACGAAGCAGGCCAATCATCCGTAAATTTAAGTAGGCATACAATATTATTGTTTGTAGTTTTATAAATTAAAGTTTGCCACGTGTGTACTATTTTCTGCCGAAAACAAGGACAGTTTTAAATTTCAACTTATGAAATAAACTCACAAATTTGCAGCATCCGCACAGAATATTTTATTTTCTGTAAAAATAACTACTGTAACTGCAAATTAAAATGTGCGATTATCTGCATTGATTTGAGTAGCGAAAGTTACAAAAAATATAATTAATTTTGTGTGTTAGAGTTTAAAATGAGTTAAAACAAACATCTGTGACAGCTGGAATGACTATGTTGATGGGCTACGTTGACAGGAGGACTAATTTATGTCTGTCTCCCAGCATGACAAAAATAAATGAATAGAGTTGCCTTCCTTCGCCACTTAAACATACATTTACATTGACTTTATTTGCTGCACTCATTAGGCGTTTCTCCACGACCTCCCTAAATACCTGCTGTGTTTGAAGCTACAGGCACGCATATGTATGTAAATAAGACGCAGAACAGCGCCAAAGGTGTAGAGGCGACATTCTTCACAATGTTTGGGTGTTGCTGACCTCGGCTTCCATTGTTCGTCCCATTCGTAGCCTTGCGTTTTCGCACACATCTTTCTGCCAAGGGAATAACACATCTGGCCCATGATTTACTTTCATGCATAGAAGTATATGTCGAACTCATGACCATCGGGCTTTATGACGTCACTGTGACTCAGTACGGTGAAGTCAGCGCATTCCTAATGCAGCCACAGAAACCCTTTCCAACACCGACATGGACGTTTGCGTCAAAACCGGAGTGTTGGCGATCGTATCCGACATGGATGGTCGCTACGTGATTTACGTAATGGTCGCATTGATATTCTTCTAGCGCCCTAGGGATGAAAAGATAAATTAGTATTGGAACCTGCCCCGGGTTAATGCAAGCAACCATACGTAGATGATTTCCAGAAGTTTAATTCTCTTATTCTAACCACGTATTATATTCAATGCGTATCAATTTGAAGTTCTTGTAACAATTTCTGACAAACCGTTAACACATCAATAGAAATAGCATTAGATAAGTGTGAAAAAATGTCTTGGAAGTGAAAAGAATTGGCGAAGGATGTCAAAGAATAACCGCGCACTGTGTATTTGTCCTATTCTGAAAGTAACAGTGTATGCAGTGGCGAAGCGTGAAGTGAAGCGCTGAGCTGGAAGTGCCGCTTCTTCAAGAATTTCAGGAGAAAAAGAAGAAAATTCATTCCAAACAATATTTTATTTTCTCTGGATAAAACGACATCTACGTTGGCCCCACTAATAGTAGCGGGGATTTGGCCTATTGACTATATCATTAGATTAAGGGGTGCAACTTATTGGCCAAAGAAGGAAGAATATGGCAATGTTTTTAAAATTGAGGAAAAGATGCAATACTAAGAAAGAAGTGAAAAATTATTTATTACAAGAATGGCAAGAAGAGTGGGATAATGCACACGTAAGAAGAAGAATACGTGATTTATTTCCGGACATTAAAGAGAAGCTAAAATTGGAACATATAAAACCAAGAAAAGGATTTTATCATTTTGTTACAGGACATGACCCATACAATGTATATTTAAAAAGAATAGGGAAGAAGAACTCAGATTTATGTGAGCAATGTAACTGTGTAGATTCGCCTGAGCATGTTATTTTTGAGTGCAATAAATATAGTGAACTAGTAGAACACGGTCGAAGGGAACTTCAAGAAAAATGTTTATGGAATATCTTAAGAGATGCAGAAGATTATGTACATTTAGAAAATATGTCTCAGATAATATCCGTTAAGGCGTTGGAGGAATATATGACCCGCGACAAAATATTTCAAGAAAGAAATGTAAGAACATTTCAATCTACGAGAAAAGAATATAACTTAAGAGATCGTCGGAGGGAAATAGGATCAAGAGAAACTGAAGATGCAGAATTCCAGACTTGAAGACCTGATTTAAGACGCCAATTATGGACATCAGAAAGAATACAGAAAGACAGAAAGAGAATACCAGGAGAGAGAAGATATGTACGGAAAGTATCAGAGCGGACAGATGCAACTGATTATGCAGAAGCGGAGAGATGACTACCCGGATGTCTGGAAGTGACTGACCAGCTCCATCTACTGATGCCAGTTGCTTTAGGAGATGGATACCAGTAGGAAGAAGCTTAGGATACCAGTTACAGAAGAGGAAATTTTAAAACTGTAGTAAACAGTCTTTCGTAGCTTGTTATAAGAATTAAAGCTGTAGTAGAAATGTAGATTTGATTATATTGTTGAAGTAGAAGTAAAGTTGAAAAAGACTGTTTTAGATAGATTATATTTGTAAGGTTACTGGAATCCAGCAATCTTTAGGTTTAGTTAGTTCGTTAAGGTAGAAAGTAGATTATATCTGCAAAATTTGTAAATTGTTTTGTGAAATCTGATTCAGAAGTTAATACAGTTAAAAATGAAGTTTACATAATAAGGCCTGGTATAGATTCCAGAAACCGGGCTATTAGATATGCAGATTTTATTTTTTTATTTTTTGCTCTGGGTACATTTTTAACATTTATTCCCGAACATCCACGGTGCTGCGAACAATTTGACAGCTGCTTAGATTCGAGTGGTCAGTTCCGCGAGTTCATTCAATACTGCATATTTCTGTATTTACGCATCCGTAACCTTGAACACCATGCTTCGTAGGTTTCCGGAAGCAATCACGACTCTTCAATAGTTTGGAAGCACTGACAGATTTTGTCACGTGAAGTGTCTGTAGAGTGTGAAGAAAAGTTTATTTTTGTTTTGTTTTAATTGGCACTTTTAAATACACCTGTAAGCATATTTCAATAGCATTAGCAATAGTATTTTACGTAGATTGGTATTTAGTGGTGACAGATAGGAAATTCTTGTGAAGTTTTAAGTTACTAACAACGGTGTGTGAATTGCATACTTGCTCCATGTGTTCACGCGGTGTGGGCTAGTTGTAGGAAAACCTGGAACGTTTGAGTGGAGAGGGGAAGCAGGAATATGCTTGTAGTGTCACCAGTCTTGCAATACAAGAAAAGCCTACGTGTGATTGTACAATAGAAAAAGTAATGAAGAGTAGCCTTAGTTGTCATTATTCTCTCTTGTTTTAATGCAAATTATTATTTGGAGCTTCCTTTATTTTGAAAGTCACATCTGGCCACTGCATGTATGTTTTGTGTTAAGTTATCTCGTTTACAATTGAAGCAATTAAGCAAAAAAGAGTACAATTGTGTGAATTTGAGTTTTAAATTATACTCGGACAGACAAGGTTTCAACACCTTTCGAGATGAACTGCCACAATTAGATGTATCTAGAAAGGAAACTGAAAGATGTGGAACTTTTTTTTCTTATAGTTATATTCCGTCTTATGGACGCGATTTCACTGCTGTGGTGCTCGGAGTGCCATTCTATATTGGACTTGAAACACCGTCTAATTTTGCTCACAGTTCTCTGTATCAGACTTGAGGTTCTTTTACGCCCGAAAAAATCCATCGCTCTCCGTCGGGTTGGAACCCTCAACCTAGAGTCAGACACTTGGATATCTCTGGACTACGGATGATAATGCATACTAATATTGTCTTTTTATCTTTGAAAAATACTGCCTATTAATTCGTATACAGTAGTTTTTCTTTTGGTTTTGTACATTAGATCACACGCATCTTAACATTCTGATGTATACTTCCAGATTCATGGGGAGAATAGGAAATAATAAACATTCGCAGCTCAACCGGGAATCTAACCCAGGACCCCTTATACAGCAGATGTGTTTTACCGACTGAGGCGCAAGTCAGCCATGTGAAATTTTTCAGCTAACGTTATTAGTATAAAGAAAGGCCAATAGCCCCATATAATTTGTTTACTTTATGCTAATTACAGGCCTGTTTCGGGAGAGGCCTTTACTTTTTAAAATTTAAGTGACAAGTATGGAGATGTATATAAGATTTCTATCAAACGGCGAGATTCATTGTTCAGACATACGCGGCTGTTTTCATCGAAAATACATTTCTTACTTGAAATTGAACGTCCATTAAGTGATTTGCTTAAAGAAAGCTTCCGAATGGGAAATACAAGCCATTCCAGCAGACTTGTCTCGTCCAGGTGATGTCCATCTGAGGGATAGGGCTTGTGTTATCTACGTATAGTGTTCAATAAAGTAATGTTGAAGTACACTTAGAAGAATTCATCTTTTAGGAGGAGTTGTCCGGATATTTTTTCAGGATTTTTCGTTTTTATTGAGAAGCCGAATGTCGCGTAGCTTCTAAAATCTACGGCCCCTGGCTCATTTGAACATAATTTCAACCATTTGATTCATTCAATATGAACTATCAAGTGCTCCATCCATTCCTAGATATGAGATTTTGAACTGGGTCTCTATCAGTTTAGGAGATGCGGCCTAGACAACTAAAATTGTCATGTTTTACCAAAGCAGTCCGTTTTAATGTGTCAGTCTGGGTGGCTTAGTTGGTTAGACATTGACTTCCTGCTCCCAAGGTCGAGGGTTGAAATCTGGGCCAAACCAATGATGGGTTTTAAGTGTGAAAGCCACAGCCTCATGTCAATAGACTTAACTAGCATGAAAAAGAAATTCTGGCACATCGGCGGTAATAATACCAATATGATACTGGCAATTGAGAGAGTCGTGAACACACAAAATATTTATTTGATTCAATGTCTATGGATTTTGTCGCTTACATCCTCACAAAAATAGACAAACCCTTTAAGATATGAAGTGCTTTGTGTGTTGGTTTCTTATAATGGAAATCCTTGTTTGCACGAGGGCTATAAACGTGAAAATAAAAACTATTTAATGTAAAACTTAGTTTTAATTATAATTTGGTACTATTGTACTACAGTAAGTTATTTAATGAATACACTATGACTATCAACTGAGTCATTTATTTAATTTATGTATATTCTAAAACTAAAAAAAAATTTAAAAAATTGTTTTTTAGTTTTAGAATTTAGAATTTAGTGGTCCAATTGTGTATGCTTTTTATCCGTATTCTTAATCTTTTAGGCTTCTGCCATTTTGTGTGTGTGCATTTTATTGATGATTTTATTTAGTAGGTAGAGAGCTTTTAGTTCTTTTTAGTTCCTTTTATCTAGTTTTTTGCGTGTTTTCGTTTTTAAAGGGCGCTAATGACCGCGCAGTTGTGCGCCCTTAATCACACATCATCATCATCATCTAAAACTAAATTTGGAGTTCTTTAACATGTCATTTAAAATGCTCATATGTTATATAGATAATTTACGGGAGTTTTATTAGGTTTTAGCGAAAATCCATCCCCAGTTCGGCTTACGCCCTCGTTCGAAACACTGGATTTGTTCACCAAGTCCATATTTTGTATACTAGATGCATAAATACCTACTTTATTTGTCCAACCTGCCATATATTACAACTCTTGGCACTGCATTATCAGTAAAGTAGTGCAAAAGAATATCCCCCCCTCTCTCCCTGTGTGTGTGCGTGCGTGGGTGGGTGCGTGCGTGTTTTTTTTCATGGGCATACTTTATGTTGCTAAAATGTAGTAAAATAGACAAAGGGTACATTGAAAGCACATAACTAACGCTCCACTTAGCTATAGCTAGTAGAAATAAGTAGCACACGTATTGTTTTACAGCTATCGTGAACGTGATCATTCTGTTTTGTTGCAGCGGTGCTCATGCATTTCCTGTTCCTAGCGGCGTTCTTCTGGCTCAACACCATGTGCTTCAACATTTGGTGGACCTTCAGGTAAAGTGTGTCAGATAAACCGGTCGCAGCAGCATGCCTTGGGCAAGGTCAGACCTCTCCCAAGAGCAAACCGCGAACTGAAGCCGAGTTCGGTCAAGAGTACACCCTTTGACACGGAAATGAGTGGGATGCTGTAAACGCAGTTTTTTTTTTTTTTTTTTTTGTCATAATGGTAGATGCTCCCACCGTGACACAAGGCTGTTTGCTCATTGTATCTCCTACCTCATATTGATCAGATAATTTCTCGGCTTGAACTTTCTCTGCAATTTTTATAAATGTAAAGCTTAAGGCTGTTTCTCACAGCAAAATGCTCACTCCAGATTTATTAGCATATTCAATTTTAATACACTTGCCATAACATGTAAAATTGTAGTTATTATCTTTTAAGAATTACATGACCTATAGTTTTCTAAAGAGAACTACGTATCTAAAGAAGCTCTGAACTCGGGGAATATAGAACACCGTAAGAAATATTGGATAAATACTGTTTTACTGTGTAATAAGCATTTTGGTAGAAAAACAGCCTTGTGTATAAATATAAATAATTCTTAAAATGTATGATTAGTGGTAACTGATATTTTTAGCATTTTTTTTTCTGTTGAAGGAGCACAAATGACTCCTAAAAATATAGAAGCAAACACAGTGAAACCTCTAAAGAAAATATGCTAAAAAATGGTTGATAGGCCGTGATTCGCAAATAGGAACAAAATGTCTGTATATTGTACAGCACTATTTACATAATTCAATAATCCAGTTTCACTCTTGCATTCTGGCATTCCTGTTTTAGTAAGCTGGCCATTTCATTACGTGCTTAGACAAGAGATCATAACTTCTCTATACAATTCATCCAGATGCAACTATTTAAAGTTAACAAAAGCTTCATCAGTTTGAGGGTAGCTTCTATTTTCCTGATTGACAATTGTGAGACAAGATTTGGAGAAAGTAGTAAGGTTAAGTAATTAATTTCTAAACTATCCACTTGTACATAATTTGACACCAGTGGGTGGCCTAAGACAGTATTTTAATGTATCTCAAGGAAAATAAATGCTATTTTGAATAAAGCACATTTTACATCTTACAAAAAATTTTTTTTCCTTTGTCGTTGACCATATTGTGCCACTTCATGCAGTGTTAGGGAATCACCTCGTTTAGCCATCTGTTATAATCCACTCTATTCCTGGCATATTATAAAGTTGTTTTACAGTTTTCCCTTTATTCCACCAATTGGCTTTGTAACATCCTCCTACTAAGATCCTCCAGTTTGGATACTTGCTATATCTTAAGAGAAAATGTTTTTTATTTTTTTTATTAAAGCAAATGGACTCAAATTCACACTCCAACATTTAAATTAGTATATGAAGTTTCTGTAAATCTTAAAATACCATGCTTTAAGTATAAGCTCATAAAGACAAGGAATACAATTATGAGATACTAAGTAAAAAGATATATTTTAGTTGACGTAGAGGCTTATGCAATTCTGATATCTAATGAAGGTATGATGAAACTAGTGGCTTCAGGAAACCTGAAAATTTGAGATTCTCAGATGTTACATAATGCATTTAAATATTTCTATTCTGGCTAAAATGTCAGCATGTTTTGTATTTCAATTGTTTACAGTATTTTAGTCCTGTTAATTTCCTAAATTTTAATGTATGATACACAGCATGCAGATATATATTATCTAAGATTTTAGTTTTTTGGCTGTCAGAATTAGCATAAAAGTGCTATTATTAAATTAAAAGTGTTTATTGTGGTTTCCAGGGACCTGCGGCCAGCAAGTCTTGATAAAGGACAAGAGATGTTTCGTCTTCGATTATATCAGATGTATGCATGGGGCAGTCCTCTCATCATAGCAGGCACTGCAGCCATTCTTGACAACCTTCCTGAGGATTCTAATTCATCTTTTTTACGACCACGCTTTGGACAAGAGCGCTGCTGGTTTTATGGTATAGAATTTAATTTTACATTTTTCTTCTGTTTACTTTATGTTAGGATAAACAATGAATAACAACTCATTTGACAAAAGGGCTTTTCTTTGTAATATGTGACGCGGCGATTTTTTTCTAATTCCTTCACACTTTTTGATGTTTTTATATACAACCATGATTTTTAATATAATTTCTTTACTTAGTGCAATTTCGTGTTGGAGAGCATTCTTTCAACGTGCCCACCTCCCCTAACTGAGATTCGAACTCGGGACCTCTTGAACGTGAGTCAGACACGCTACCACCTAGGTTACCGAGGCGGGCATCTTGGCATTGAATTTTTGGGTGGAATGTAATGCAATATCTTTTCTGTCTACTAAGTATGTGGCAGAGATAGTAAAATTGACAAAGTATTGAAAAATCCAATCTGATTAAAATTGATATCTTGGAAATGGCAAATCCTACAAAGAAGTCATTTTAAATAAATTGTATGTTTTATAACTATCTACATTTTTCATGCTGTAAGTTTTGGTATATCAGTTATGATTTAAATGTTACTCAAAATTATACAAAATTGCTTCTAAATAAATAAGGTTCACATACTATTCCTCGATAATTTTATTTGTCATATAAATATACAAAATAGATGACATGGTATCTAAATTATTAGATATTTTTTTATAAAATAGAAAATATAGGAATATTTTTCCATGTAAAAGTTAGTTTGAGGATCTTAGCGTTAGATCTATGGTTTTGACCTGACCTTTTGTTTCTGGGGTATGCTTGTGCCTACATACTACACATACAATGCATGCAGGTTTAAGTTCTTTTTTCTTTACTTCAAAAGGCTTCGAGTCATCCACTTCTGGTGAATCTCCTACTAGGCACATGTTAGAGAAAGAGAAAATGAATTTGTACTTACAAACTTTTTAAATGGGGAAATGTTAGTTGGTATCCAATGTTAAGCGGGTGGAAATGAAGCCATTCACTGAAACAATCTTTACTATTGCACTCCAGTAGTTTGATGTTATGTTGCTATGTTGCCCCTCGGTTGGGCAACTGAGAAGGTGGTTTTCATCCATATGTTTAAGTGTACAGAAAGGACACAGAGAAGCAGTGAAAAGAAATAAATAATTTTGAGCTTCTATTAAATAAATTTTGAGTACTGCAATGAATATAAAATGGGCTGATATGCAAAATCAGAGATTCTGAGCATGAAGTATTAATTTACTTAATATGTGACTATATTGAAAATACAAATATTTGATTAGGATATTATATCATAATAATAAATGGTAAAACTTTAAAAAAAATTTTAAAAGAATAAGTGAGAAAGTGTTACAAAGGCTTTACTTCATTATAATATTTGTGTTACTATCCTGTCACTAGCTTCAGCTTTTATGTATTATTAGGGTAATAGCAAAATTATAATGATAACAGAATTGCAAATTCACTCATATATTATCTTTATGGAACATACACAATATTATAATAACTGACAAATTACAGTTTCCAATGATTACAAATTAGGTTGTAATGCAGTATGGCCCGCCTTGGTAGCGTAGATGGTAGCATGTCTGCCTCACATTCAAGAGGTCCCGAGTTCAAATCTCGGTCAGGGTGAGTTACCTGGATAAGGTTTTTTCTGGGGTTTTCCCTTATTGTAAAAGATGAATGTCATATAACTTAAGCTCCATGGACCCTGGGCTCATTTGAGCATCATTTCACCCATTTCATTCATCATCCGATATGACTTAAAAAGTTAAAGGACGTAAATTAAAAAAAAAAACAGTATGAAATGAGCACTATAATGGCTAAAATGTTGCCATATTTTATCGCATAATTGCCCCCTTTTTTTCTTGAAAAATTTGCTTGAAAACACTGGGGAGGGAATTATGCGAGTGGGGTTTCTAGGAATTCAGAAAGGAAGGGAAACCATGTAGTATTATTAAAAGGGTACATTTAACTTAAATTTTGCCGTATAGTTTGAATATTTCAACATTATGATGACTTGTAACAAACTGACTTAGAAATATGTTTGCAACTTCACATTTCAATTTTACAATACGTTGTGACGAGTAGGTACTTTTGTGGCAAGCACCACTGTGTCGATTATTGTCCATTAACAAGTCATTTGAAGGCCGCTTCAATAAGAACGAACCAGGAGAGGGAATTATGTGATATTTAATACGTAAATAATTTTTAGTGATGAAAAATCATAGGGGAGGGAAATATGCAAGGGGGGCGGCTTATGCAATAAAATACAGTATTTATATCATAATAGAGTGCAACTTCACTCCAAGTTTACAGCATGAAAGAGGTGGTAATAAATTATGTTAGATGAGGTCTAACTCCATTATTTCTGCAAAACAACTACACCTTTTTGTCTCAGACATAAATATAAACATTTATAATGATGATTGTCTAGTTGCAATTACATTTTAGTTATTGTTAAATGTCAGTTCTGATAGGAGTATATTTTATTTTTAAAGGTGATGTTGAGATTCTTCCATACTTTTATGGTCCTGTGGGAATACTGTTGGTAATAAATATGCTGCTTTTTGGGGCGACTGCAAGGGAACTCACATGTGGACTTTGGAGGCATGAGGTCGTCAAATCAACAACTGAAAGGTAACTAATTTGTA